>OMLM01009080.1:40830-61568 GCA_900302695.1 Helostoma temminkii | reverse complement strand
TCAGCAGCGTCTCAGAGGGAGCTCAGTAGTGTGTGTGTGCCAGAGGACACAGCTGTGCTCTCACTCTCTACTCACACTCACACACACACTCTCTCACTCTCACTCACACACACACACACACACACACACACACACACACACACACACACACACACACACACACACACACACACCCCTTCCCTGTCTGACGTTTGAGTATAATTGTCAGTTGCATCCAGATTCCTCAGAGATGGTGCACATTGAAATAAAGGGTCTGTGAGATGCCTGCATGTGCTGTGATGAATGCAGATTTCATTTTCTCAGCCTTAGATAGTGCAGAGTGTCTCCGCTGTCTCATTTCTCCTCTCCTGATAAATACTGAGTGGTGTTTGATGTGTTTCTGAGGCTCTTTGTGTTTTTAATGTTTCTCTCTCTGCTGGACGTTCTTTTTATCTCACCTGTTTGAGGCTGCTTTTCTCTGATCCATACAGTCAATAAAGGTAACCCCTTATTGACCCCCTGAGGGAGAAATTCAGGTGCCAAAGCAAAAGAGTGAACATCACTTTAAAAATCTAATAAAAACTTGAAAGCAATAGATGTAGAGTAGTAATATAATGAAGTGTTCAAACATGTTCAAAGCAATTTTAGAATATTTTTATTAAAAAGAGCTAATTTTTTTACATTAAACCTTTTAAGACGCTGCTCTTCACCAGTCTTTTAAAAATGATGCTGTCTCCTTTATAGTCTTATATACACACTTCAGCTTTCTTCTTGAGTCACTCGTCATACATGAATATTTTAAGCATATTTTCTTTTCTTTTCTCTTATATACTGTGTAAATACTACACTATTTTAAGTTTAGAGCTTTTCAGTGTTTTTCATTGTTTAAGATTCATACAAGACACATTGAATCAAAGAGATAATGTGCAAACTCCCATTTCCAACATGGTCCAGGATGTGAAAAATCTAAACAGACATGAACTTGTAACATAAAAATTATACAGTAGAAAAACATTAACCCTTTCAAAATGTTACTGTACACAATGTCACACTTGTTAATCACCTGCATTAACCTTTTTGCACCGAACCATAGAGAATCCCTGTTTGTTGTTAACTCCAACTCAGCTCAGATCTGTCTTTCACTCAGTCGCAGCCACTTTGCTGTTTGTCAGAACAAGCTGTGAAACAGACTCGTTGTCTTACTGGCTTTCACTGTGGAAGTCTGCACTTGGAGATTCCTAAATTAAATGACAGAATTCCTTGTACAATTTTACACACACACACACACACACACACACTCTGCCCTGTAGCTGCATGTCCTCCAGGCATCTAAAATGTCATGGCAACCGTACGGCAGCCACGGTAACGGCAGGCTCATTTTCATACTGATGAGGCGGCCGGTTGCTGGGGAGGCCTGTGCTGCTGCTGCTACTCGCTCATCCATCGCTCCTCTCCAGTGTTGCTCTGAAATTTTAATGACCTTCTTTTTCTGCTTCTCATTTTTCACGTCTTCGCTCTCCGAGCTCTGTGTGTATACGCTAGTGTGTGTGTGTGTGTGTTTACATGCCGTCAGTGTCAGCTTCGGTATTCCAACAGACATGCACCAAGTGTCCACAGTTAATACAAGAAGAGAACAAAGGCAGAAGAAGTTTTAAAGGGCATGTATTTTTATACCTGTGGAAAGCCACCTCCAGTCTGCTCCTCCTGGCTCCATCAGGTCAGCACCTCAGCCTACTTTTTAGCTGCTGGACCGCACTTGTCTTTTAACCGTCTGGAAACGAGATGAGAAGGGTCACACCAAGCTACACAACATCAGCCCAGAATAGTTGATCGGACACCTTTTGTGCTGGGCTTTCATGCAGTTGTGCAGCAAAGATCGTGATTGAGCTTCATACCCACTTGTGTCAAACAATTATATCACTTGCTTCATACAAACACTGCTCTGTGAAGTCACTCGCTCTCGATCCTCTTTTTGTTTGTGTTTATTTTAGGAGGAGGAGGAGGCCAGAGAAGAGGAAAACGGACGTATCGATCCGGTCGGCCGGGCTGACTTCTTCATGGACCACACCCCAGTGAGATCACTAGAGTAAGTCCTCGTGTGATGGGTCGGTTTTTTTGCCTTTTGCTTCTTTGTCTCTGTTAAAATGCAGAAACTCTACAGTCCACTAACACTGGAGAGACAGCTGATCATTTTTAAATATTTAATGAGCTCGATTCCCACCATTTGGGAAGAGTGAAACGGATCCTGTGACGATGGCGGTGATGAGAGGATCGTTCAGTTTAAGGGCTTTTACTTATTAGATAGTTGCACTATTGAACTGTTGAGCTGTTCCCGCATTTCTACAACTTTGTGTCATCACTTCTACTAGCAGCTATGCAATAACACTGAACTGAACATCACTCATAGAGTGATCATAGAGGTCCCAATAACTTGATGACCAGAATTATCATCAGCAGGGGCAGCGGCTTAATGTAGCCCTGGACAAATCAGTTCAGCCCTTGCTTTCACCACATAATAAGCACTTCAAAGGTAGACCAGCAGGTTTTATATTGTAATCCAGGTTTGTTTGTTGTAGAAAATCTCATTTCAACCCAGCATTCTGATTTACATAATTCTCTTTTGTGGGAGCAAAATGATCCTCGTCTCGCCATCAGAGCTCTCCCACGCACTAACCCATTCAGGTCCTGTTATTAACAACTCTTGTTTTGTTTTGTTGCATGCCTCCAGTTTAATATGCAGGTACGGTATTGTCATTATTCCTCCGATTTTCCAAAGACTCTGGCTTCTCCCGCCTCTTAGTTGTCAACAAGGGGCCCGTTTTCCCCGAGCTAATTATGGTCATTGTATCAAAGCTGTGAGTGGATTAGATTTGGCATCTTGTAAAATGTGCCTGCACATAGAAGCTTTAAAGCTATTCTGACTAACAAGTGAAGAACGCTGTCTCAGAAAAGCAAACTTTGTGCTTTTAAAGGGTGAAAGGATCACATCGATAGATTCTTCTCTCTAGGAATGCAGTGAAATTATTTACAACCAAGGGCTGTCTCTCTGAGCTGAGGATGAAGTTTGATTTTACTTCTCCTCACTTGTGTTAAATGTGCATTGTTGTGCAGCTGTGCATAGTCATTTGTGCAAGTATTTATTCCACAGGTTGACTTTTGCAGCACAAGCACACAGAATGTCAAATGGTGCAGTGATCAGTGAATTTCAGTGTTACAAATACAAAATCACATTTTAATGATAATGTGTCTTAAGGTGCTTTCACACCTACAGGCTTTAGTTAGGTTAAGGTTTGTCTCTTGGTGTGGTTCATTTCTTTTGGTGTGAACACATAAATCTCTTGGGTGTGAACTGAAACAACCGCATCAAAAAAAAAAAAAGTATTGTGGTGCTCTTAAAGTCCCAAAATAGAAAAGCACTTTCTGTCTTTCATAACATCCTTTAGAGATTTACCCAACTCTAAATTAAGTGCATGTTGATATTTGAAAACCTTCAGTGTACTTTGTTATCCCTTACATGTGTTTGATTTACCTTATTGTCTTTTTTTTGTTGTTTTTCTCCTTAAACACGTTTTTTCTTTATTTACACCACTTTGTTGACGTTTGGTTATGATCACTTCTTATTTTCTATTTTTGCCCACATGGTGTCACCCCTCTCCTCTCCACTCCCTCACCCAACCACCCCCCCAACCACCCACACACCCCTGTCTCCTTCGTCTTCCATCCATCACCCATCTCCCAGAGACATTGTCAGACTGGTGGAGGTGTCAAACGACGGTGGGCCCCTGGGAATCCATGTGGTGCCTTTCAGTGGCAGGGACCGCAGGTAAAAATATCTAGAGCAGAACCACATTTGTTTGAAAGCAAGCAAGAGAGTAAAGGAGAAGAGCAGGCAGATGTGGTGTCCACAGGGCCTTAAACACACACCAGGAAATGTCCAAGTGATTTAAAATGTGTCCTTTATGATCTGTAACACTATCATTAAATCAATCAATATTTAGATATAAGCATCACAAATGGATAGAACAGAAAAAAATGCAAACCTAATTATATGTAAACCACGTCCATCCATAGTTCTTTAATTTAACTTTCAGCTTTAGTTGGTATTCACTGAAACACAGTCATACGCACCTGGCAGCTTGGAGACCTTAAAAACAAGAAAATTGCTCACTTACCTCCCGTCTATCGAAGCTTTGTCAGTTTGTTGTAGACTCACAAAAATAAATTCAATTGAATTTTTATGTCTTTGTGTTAATTTAGGTTTTTTGGTGGCATCTAAAATGAACCTGCAAACTGTGCTTTATGACCTAATACAATGCCCACCTCCACACACACACACACACACACACACACTGGACATTCGTCTTTGGGTGCCCACATGTAATCACTCATAAAAGCACAGTGTCGTGCACAGTGCCGGCATCATGAAGCCATTTGCCAGTTTACAGTGATCAATCATGCTTGTTTAGGGTGTGCAGGTGACCATCATATTCCTCTCTGGCTGCTGTCATGTCAGTTCTCCGTGATTCAAAGGATACACTGAGCAGTGCATGCAACAACACACACCTACAGCACATTCAGAAGCACACACACAGCTGGGGCAAAGCTGCAAAGGAATTAGAGGAATTTCACATCTGGTTTAAATATACACGGTTTGTAGAGGCTGTGATGAGTGTTGAATTCTTGAAGCCCTTTACAGTTATGAGAATTTAGTTTAATACCTCAGTCTGTACAATCGTTTCCAACTCTTACATTTACTTTTTCTGCTGCACTTTAAATGAAATCTTGTAAAATCAGACCATTTTAGCAAAGGTCTAACGATTTTATCTTTGTAACGGTGCAGTCATGTAATTTCAGCTGCAGTTTGCCAGCAGCACAGAGCCAAATACAGCTCCAGCTTTGTTTTTGTATGACTCTGCCCCCCACATTCAAATATGATCAGGGATGACAAAGCTTAGCCTTACGCTTTATTGAAAATCAACATATCACTTTCCTGCTGCCAGACTTAATCAACCTAAAAGCACATTTATAAGTCACTTTTCTTTTATTGGGGATATGTCAGGGTGGGCGTTATCTCAAGATTAAGATGCCCAGCTTTCATCAGAGAAATAGCCCTTTCACAGCAAATTACATTGTGTTCTCACTCGAATTCAATCACTGGAATTGTCTCTGAACTTCTTCAACTCCTGAACTTCCGTGGCGTCTCTGTAATCGCATTCCCATTCATATTGAATTATAACCCTGAAATCAACACAATTTACCTAGGCGACGCTTGCTCATACTACCGCCGAAAAAGCCTCAATACACACATAAACAGACTGTGTAGTGGAGAAGACTTGATTAGGTTTGTGCCATCTTTCCTACCCATGGCAGATTTTTCTCCTCGGACTTGAGTCTATAATTTGCAAAGCACCCTTTCAGGTGAAGTTAGCTTCTTGCTGTGGCTGTGTGGAAAGGCATAAGCCAGTTTGCCACACCGGATTAGAGGTTTCAACCGTTGCAGCTCAGCAGTGTTGGAGTGATACAGTGCGATACACCAGCCTCTCTCTAACCCGCCTGCTTTCAGTATGTAATGGCACTGTTTTATGTCACTTTCTGAAAGTACTTTGTTTATTTTTTACTCAGAAAAGGGGCTTGGTCCTAGAGGTTAGACAATAAACATAAACCCCGACAGAACCACAGTCAAGTTTTTGAACGTGTTGATTGCCTTTGAATAGATGCCGCCCCCACACCGCCCTTAAAACATCCCAGACGTGATGTGACTGATTCCTCTCATTGGTGCACTGATGAAACAAATGACATGACCACACTGCACTCTCTTCAGCAATCAGGCACAACTCTTTTTTTATTCTTTTTTTTTCATGTTGAAAAGCATTTGATTTGACAGAGTATAGGTCAGTAAGGGAATAAGGATATTTTCATATATTACACAAAATCTTTTCTGCAGAAAAATCCAATTCGAACTCCACCTCAACTCTGTCCAAGCTACAGCAAAGCAGCCATGTTGAATCCACAGACGTTGCCTTGCATCCTGTTGACATAAAATTTTGAACATTTCAGAACTCTTGGCTTGTTGGTCAAGCGTCTGGAAAGGGGAGGGAAGGCCGAGCAGCAAGGCCTCTTCCAGGAGAACGACTGTATCGTCCGTATCAATAACGGAGACCTGAGAAACATCCGCTTTGAACAGTAAGACAGCAGCTCGCAGGTGCCACTGCTGAGCTCTGGTGGTCCCTGGGTTTTCCTGTGTGATTTGCTTTTTGCTTTTGTACCTACACTCTTGAACCCTTGTTTTTGCCATTATCCTCTTCTCCATCTCCTCTGGTGACTTTTTACCCTCCTCTTCGTCAGTGGATCGTCTTCTCCGCTACCTGTCACTGTGCTAAGCTAACCTCTCCTTATTTAACTCCTGTAGGTCATACCCTGAAATGCTGACACAGTCTCTGCAATCCTCCCAGCTTTTATTCCCGTGTGTTCACTAACAGCTCTACTGGACTCCTACTCCAGCACTTTTCTCTTTCCCTCCACTAGAAGGAACAGGAATTAGGCTGCTAACATTAACAGACTCTGCTTTCCAGCACTCTTATGCTTTCAATTCCTGCCCAACCAAACCCAGCTGCTAACTTCCCCTCCGTCTTTTCTAGATCCTGTGTGATGATGCATGAATGCTTTGATGCTGTGCTCTGTGTGTGTGTGTGTGTATATGTATATATATGTATGTATATGTATATATATGTATATATCTATGTATATATGTATGTATATAGGACATACATGTTTGATCTGATCTACATGCATGCTTTCCAGCTGCAATATGTATTTCATAGGTGATATACATAAGGTAACACAACTTTCTAGTACAGTGCCACCCACACATGACCACTTACGGATGAAGCATTGCTGCGGCACTATGGGATTTAACAGTTCCTGGAAATACAATAATTGAAAGGGTTTGTTCAAACAAGTCACACAAAACAAACATGATCTTCCACCAGTGGTATGTAAGAGTGTGTTTGTGTTTGTTTAGACATGATTTTTGTGGAAGTTGAAGTAAGCAAAAAGCTGTTACACTGGACAATGACACGAAAACTATCACTGTCCTAAATTCCAGTCGAGTTCTGGTGTCCCACACAAGCTGCTGTTGAACTTATAAGTCACGTACTGTTGTCAAAGCTGCATCAACAGTTGCTCTTGTTGTTTTACAGTAGTTTTATAAGGAAGCAGATTCCATCTCGTCTGCCTCTTGATCCAGCCTGAAATCGTAAAAATGCTGAGACAGGACCAACACCATGGAAGGTTATTAGTAGCTGGGAAAATGAGCTTGGAATTTTACCTATAAAATTCTGTTGCAAAGTTTTAGATATGTTTAAGGTCCTGTCAGGAGCACTAGAGTTTCCTGAATGGCCATTCAGCTGTCAGGGGGCGAGGGAAGAGCCACACCACTGTCTGCTCTATTAAAACAGGTGGTGCTAACAAGACTTTGCTGTTGCTGGGTGCTGACAGGCAACATAAGTTTCCATTCACACCTACTGTACATGATCTTACACCAAAAAGGGCCAACTATCTATCAGATACAGGTCTCCTTTATCTGACGTCAAATCGGGGGATTACGTGATGGGGGTATTGGGGAGGGTCCAGTCCCCTTTTATTTTAGTATATTATTATTCATGACAAATCAGGGAGGTGAGACATCAGCAGTTCTTTACTAGACAAGTGTGTGAGGAGACGGTAGAATGTAAATGAATGAAAGACATTTAGCTAAACTCAGTCAAATAACAAGCTCGCTCTCCATGTCATCCAACTAAACTCTCTCCATCGAATTTTTTCCTGTAACTCCTTGTCCAGAGCCCAGAACATGTTCCGTCAGGCCATGCGCTCTCCAGTCATCATGTTCCACGTGGTGCCATCGTCCATGAAGGCCCACTACGAGCAGCTGTCCCATGCTGAGAGGAACCCAGCATACTCCTCGGGTCGTTTCAGTCCCGACTCCCTGACTGGCAGCACGGTGTCCGGCATGGAACATACCCCGCAGAGGATGTCACGACACGGTTCCCATTCGCACCCTCATTCCCAAACTCATCCAGACTCAAATGATGGCTACTCCCCTCTGACTCACCCAGCAGTCTCCGCAGCCAAGCCCCCAACAGGCCACACTCACTCATCTCAGAGGGGGCTAAACTCCACACCAACTGCTGGATATACCAAAAAAATTGGGAGAAGGCTCAACATCCAGCTAAAGAAAGGTGAGATGAAAAAAGGTCATTACAAAATTGTTTGCGTAACACATGTAAAGTACATATGTTTCAATAAAACAATCGGACTGATGCAGCGCATTAAGAGTCTATTATTTATACAGTAATGGCACAGAAGCAGTGGGATCATCTGCTCCATTCAGCCAGTGTGTGTCAGTCAGTCAGCCTAATGTTTCTTTCTGACTGGATCTGCAACAGTAAAGAACTAGGAAGGAATCCTAAATCTAGAAGAACATGTGAAACCTTAATTAGCGAAAAAGTCAGCGTGACGTATTGCATCATTTAGTTTTTTGAAGAATCATCTGACTCTTACCAGAGGCTCTGTGAAAGTCTCCCCTCATTGTTTTGAATTCCCCAGGCTTTTAAATATGAGAGGGATGCTTTGTATTTTCTTAACCTTTGTAACTGAGTAAACAAGCGGTGTCCCTGTTTCTGTACATCAGAAACAAGTGTAGGAACAGTCTGAGAAATGACACAAGCACAGCAGCATGCAGAATGTGAACAATGATGTAAAAGGCTCAAATACATTCAGAGTAGAGGCTTTGACTGACAGCTGGCACAGGTGGGGCGAACCTCTGCCAGCAGGATAGCAGGTGTCGGTGCCAGGTCTCAGGGCTGGAGAGTTTGTTGCTAAGCAGCCACTGGTCCCTGTATGCTGTCAAAAGCAACAGCAAAGTGTGTGATATGGCTGCACCATATGTCCGTTGAAGTTTTCACCCAAAGCTGTTCCCTCTCACAGAGCTGGAATCAAGCCACAACATAAAACATAAAAACACTCAGCTGCCTTTTGCATAGTCCCTCCCCACTGCTAGCTGTTTCCACTGGTTCCTCTATCATAGCTTTTATTCACACTCCTCCTCTGCTGGGTCATAAACTCCAGAAAACCTCTCTTTCTGCACGTATGGTATGCCATGAGATCTGTTGTGTTCTCGCTCAAAGATGCTATCTGTTCTCATTCCACCTTTTGTTGTCGGAGCAGACACTTGGAGGGGGATTAACAGTGATTCCCAAGAGGCCGTTTGGCTCATCTGTTTGTTTTGAGTACCGACTTAAGTCCGCTGCTTTGAGTGCAGATTAAACCTCCCGCATTGTTTATGTTCTTGATTCAGACACCGGTCTCCTTGTAAATCCCGGGGAGTATCAAAATCAATCAAAGAATACCATTCTGCACAGGAAATTGCTTAGGTATGTCTTAATCAAGCTAATGGGAGATTTAAAGACCCTCCTCTCTGTTTAAACCCAGAAACTCTACAGGCATTTACCGGTGGGTATAATGCTGCACCTCGTCTGCCTGTGGGAAGTTGATTGGCTCATCAGTGTTGGGGATTAGGGAGAGGATGTGAAACAGAATAGCTAAGTGTTCTGTTATTCTTTGCATTCTTTGCATCGGCTCAGTAAGACAAGCAGTGAGGATTAGGGCCACAGTATTGTTCATATAAACTTTGTTTTACAGTCTGCACAGTGTCATTTGTAGCAGTTAATTTACAAAGTGGACAGGTGTGGTGTTTTTAGAGGAAGGAGAGTGGCACCTTATTTACCTTCAGTGACCCCAAAAACTGTCATATGGTCTTGCTACAGTATTTTTTCTAAGTTACTGGCTTTACAAAATATCTAGCAAAAGTATCATGTCTTTAGGCTGAACTTCCTTACTGGCAGCAAGTAATTGCATGCACTTATTCCAAGATCCAACCTCAGACTTTAAAGGTTGAAAGCCTCCACTGTAGCCCTGCCCAGTATATCCTGTTTTAATTTTTCATTTTAAACCTACTTGATCTCTTTGTTGACAGGATGCAATGTTCCCCTTCATTTCCTGTATTTACTTAAATTAAAGGAAATTATTTGTCCAGATTGTTGAGAAATGTTTAACCCTTAACCACCATTTAAAAAACCCACTTTGCTCTAAAGTTTGAGCCAAACGCCTGCCTAAACACTTGCTGTCTGTTCTTCGCACGCTTTGAGAATCATGACAGCTGAATAAGAACTTACAGCTACAGGTGTACACAAGTGATAGTGGAGTTCTGTTTGTGCAGATTCCATCATAACCTGTTCTCCTTACATTTCATCCCACAGGCCCTGAGGGACTTGGATTCAGTATAACATCACGGGACGTTCCCATCGGTGGCTCTGCACCTATCTATGTGAAGAATATTCTGCCACGGGGAGCTGCCATCCAAGATGGCCGCCTCAAGGCAGGAGACAGATTGCTGGAGGTGAGAAAGTGTTAAAGTTCAGCTGCTGTTGCTGTATTATAGTTGATGTTGTCTGTGGTCATTGCATTATGCTGTTTGGACTGTAGACGTCCAGCAGCAGGTTTGTCCCAGTCTAGCAGACCCTGCAAACATTAACATTTTTAATCCATCCATAAGTGCTTGTACCATCTGCCGAATTTAAAGTGTAACCATTTTATAGGTGACTTTTTGGTCCTGGAATGAAATCAGTGATAAAACTGTCGATATCAAGCAATCTCCTGCTCAAATAAAAAAATTCTTTGCTTTGATGTGAAGATTTATGGCTGTGCATGGATTCCTTTATTATGGGATATTTGCCAATTAGAATCTATTCCTGTATTTACATTTGCTTAGAGGAAATTCTCATTAGATGTGTAACTGACACATTAAAGTAACAGGCACATCCTTAACCCTTATGCTTAATACAAGCTCACTACAAGTACTGGAGGTCCTAGTTCAAATGTTTTAAGTTTTTAATGTTAAATTATGATATGAATCAAAGTGCACTGGGAAATGAGACATAATCTGCAAGATTGAAGATGTTTCACTCTGGATTTCTGTTGGATTGAAGTGTGCTTCCCCATCACACAGTTTTCCCTCCTCTACAAAGTCAGGTTCAGATTAAGGAGAAGCGCCTGTTGATGCAACAGACTTCAACACAAAACAAACAAAAATAAACAGTGAGTTAATTTATGGTTGTAGAGAAGAGTTCAGAGTGAAGCATTCTCCTCCGTAAATAATCTTTGGCTGCTCGCAGACACCAGCAGACACATGAGCAGCGCTGTAACATGAGCAGGCTGAGATGGATGAAATACATTAGAGTTTGGTTAAGAGAAGATCGGATTTAGGTCGGCTTTATTTCAGCTGACATTGATTCTTTAAAATATGCCCAGATCGCTGTTGCCACTGATCCTCCACATCTGCTTGGGACGTCTCTAATGTCCCGATACTATTCTGTTTCTGTGGTTCAGGTGAATGGAGTCGACCTGAATGGAAGGACGCAGGAGGAAGTGGTGTCTCTGCTCAGGGCCACACCCATGGGAGGGTCCGTGGGGCTGCTGGTCCTACGCCAGGAAGAAGCCTTTCTTCCAAGAGAAGTGGTACGTTTACTACCTTCTTAAAACGTTCCTTCATCTCATCACCCCGTCAGCATTTTCACATCATGACATACAGTATTCACAGCCCCTCATGCATGAATAACTGTAGATTATGAGTGTGTCTTAGTGTGCTTCTGCGCTGCCATTAATTCCCACAGTGAGAGGCGCGTTGTCTTCTCATTTCCCAGCTAACGCAACACGCTAGCCAAGCATGCAGATTGATTGTCCCGCTCCATCGCTGCACTCTTCTCTATTATCAAGCTGCAGTTAGCCTCAGGGGAAACCTGTAGCGCTTGATCCTTTCTCTTTATCTTTTCACCCTCTCTTTTCCTCCAGCTTTGACTCCATCTCTGTCTTCATTCATCTTTCTTCATCTGGCGGCCTCCTCTCTCCCTGTATCTCAATCTCTCACTGTGTTTTGGCTCTGAGCTGACTTGCTAGATTGATGGATGGTGGGGACGAACAGACGCAGGGCAGGTATTAGGCAGAGTTAAAACCGCACTTAAATTGAATATCAATCAGGTGTCATCCTTGCACATTAGACTGTAGAAAAGCCCCATTAAACCTTTGTGTGCTGTTTTTGGATGCTACTGCTGTCACTCAGTCTGGGCAGATGCCACTCACAGCTTGCAACTTCGGTGATTCATCCAAACTGGTGCTAATTGAATTGTTACGCTTGTTACAACTGCTTGCTTTCTTCAAGGTTGTGTTTTTTTACACAATGCCAGATGTTATACTCAATTATCTTTGCAGAAAATAAAAGTGGATATACAGCACATTTAGAGCGTTTTTTTAAACATGTAGGAAGAGTGAGAAGTGGAGGCTGATGGCAAGCTTTAAATCACATTGGTGTTTACTCCACATGGCATTCAGTAATTTCTGCTATCTCTCTAGCTCTGCTAGCTGGCTTTAACACAAGCCAGTACTAGCCAATCGAGTACTAGCGTGAGTTATAGCACCAAACAGCCTCACACCCCCTCCCTCTGTTATAAAAATAGCCTATTCTTGCACCCTCAGCAGTCACTGGGGCCATTAGAAGCATCCATTCGCTAGCAAGTAGTGTCAATCAAATGGCTGATTGGTGACTGTTATCACAGCAAAGGATGCAGACGAGGCAAATGACTGGCTGTAGCCAGGGGCTAAGTTGGATGAGAGGAGCTGCCTCACTGGTCGATACTCATCTTTAGATTAGAGCGTAGTTGGTACTTAGATTGTAGGATTCATTCGATCTGCTGTTATCAGCCATAGATAATGAAGAGGGTGGTGTGAATGTGTTGAGATGGAACTTCATGGTCCAGTCCACAAAATGAGCAGCTTCAGTCTAGAGCCAGGCTGCGCATTGTCTTTAGAGAGACGGGGCTCAAATCTAATCTGATAGATAAATAAAATAAAATACGGCGTATATCAGTAAAAAACAAACAAGAACTACTAAAACAAACTAGATGGATACATTTCAAATTTGGACTCTGGCACAGTACAGAAAGCTAATGCAGTTTAACGAGAACACTGCACTGGTGTGTTCCAACTCTGAATACAGATGATTAAATAAAGGCTGAGAGGCAAAATTCAGGGCTAATGATGGTTCTTACTAAATAATAATCTTGTTTTAAACAGCCTGTAGCGCAGGTTCAATATAGAATAAATGACAAAGCAGCCAGCATCTATTAAACACAGATCAAAGTAGAACTTGCTTGTAAATCATGTAAAGTGCTAAGAATTTACTGTCAAGTTGTTTTAGTGAAAGCAGTCAGGATGAACAGATGTTTCTCTCACAGCTGGACAGTAAGAAGATGTCTGTTCAAGAGACTAAATCAAACAGAAAAAGTGAAATGTGCAGTGACATCATCGTCTAACAAACAGTTAGATGTCTGAGTCTGAGTGCACAATACACAGCAATAACAACCCGTCTGTCTGCTGAGATTTATCATTTTCATATCCTGCATGCCCATTTACTCACCACCTAGCGCTGATTAATCCATATGTTTTCCTGTGCTCAGATTTTCACTGTTTCTGTTGATAAATGTTTTTGCTTGATTACTTTTGGTTCTTCTGTTCCCCTCCATCCTCTAGAATGCTGAACCTCAGATGCAAAGCCCCAGAGATTTGGTAAGAGTCCACCCAACACTTGCCTGCAATTAAACTCACTTGCCATATCTGTCTCCCCTACACCTTTAATTTTTCAACAACTCCCTGTTGCATGAGTGTTAATAATATCTAATGAGAAAAATGCAGAATGTTATCACCCATTTGGGGTAAAAACAATCACTTGTGCATGCATGCAGGATCCACTAGTAAACTAGCTGGTTAATCAAAGTGCAATTCTCTAGTCATGCATATAAATATTGATCAAAAATACAAGTTTTAATCTCCATTCAGAGTTGCTCTAACAAAGCATCATTTCATGGTTCATCAGTATGTACTGCTTAGACTGCGCTGCAGAATAATTTGCTCCATCACTCCCCTCAGAGCTGTATTTGTCAGTGAAGGTGGAAACACAGGGGACTTTGCTTTATTTGTCGGCTGTGGATAAGGTTGTCAGTCTGGCCTTCTTGCTTTAGACTTGCTCTGATGTGTGAGGTGAATAACAAACACTCTGTTTGGAGTTTGTGTTTCATTTTATTGGGGAAAAATGCAGGCAGAGGTTGTCTGAGTGTCTCGGTGCCAAGCACACACAGAAACCTGGGCAGCTTCGACATATGAAGCCATCGCTATGCATATATATAGCATATATATAGCCTAATATATCATATCTATAATTACGCATGCACTATGTGCGAACAAACATTTTTAATCTACCTTCTGTGATGAATCAGCTCTCAGCAGGTTGTACAGTATCTCCAGCTGTTACAGTACAGTGTGAACGTTAACTCGTCACACATTACCTGAAAATGTTCTTCACTATAGCAGCTGTTAAAAGCTCATCTGTCTTAACTGCTGGTATTAAAACGCTATTCAGATTTCCATAATCCCTTATTTACATACCAAACTTGAGTTATAATTTACCAGCAACAGATTTCACGTCATCACATCTGGGCTTACCTTCAGGTTACATCTGGCCAAGTGCAGGTAATTGGTAACACTTTGCGTGGCACATTGGAAGCGTAATTGGCCATTTAATTTGATGGGCGGTCGTACCTGCCAGCTGTGTAGACGGTCCTCATCATGAAGGAACGTTATGGCAGGGCAATGTCGATTATCACGACTACAGCTGGCACGCCTCATGTGCGCATACGTTGAGGAAAGACGACATGCAACACTGTGAAAGCATTAAAACTGTAAAAGAATGACCCGGATTTGTATTTTTACTCCTCGATTCCAAGTCAACTTGTTATGCGCCATTATTAGTTGCATCCTAAGTTGTACAGGCAGTGAAGAGATTTTGACTACTGAGCTTCTAACATCAAATTTCATCACTAAAATCACTAAAGCGCCTGCTTTTTATGTTAATGTTAAAAAATATGTTATGTTGTTTTGTCACATTCTGACTGGGTTTTATGTGAATCGATCATACATATTTTATTTAGTCAGAATCTAGTCAAGCAAATGTGTTTTTTCCTGTTTTGGACATTTACCTTTCTAAAAAATCAATCTGACCACATGGACGAGAGACGGATAGATCGAGGAAATGTACACGCTGGCCCCTCTCCCTCGCCCATTTTGTCTCTTCTCACCTCCTTCGTTTCCTGCCTTCCTAACTCCAAACCTCCAGATGGGCCTCTCTTCTCCTCACCCATTCCCGGAACATCAACCACCATAATGGATTCAGTGCCTTTTCAGATGTTATCTGTTGTCAGGCGCCTCAATTTAAACATCTTGCTGCCAACAATAACAGCAACAGAGACACTATGGCAAAGCTTTAGACACAGGGTGTGTTTGGAATAAAACAGGCATCTATTTTCAAGTAAGATACGTTCCTAGGAGATGAAAAAAATTTTTTGTGAAAATGGTGAAAACTTCTGATCTTGGAGTCCAAAATAATGTCAAATATATTCAATTTAGAAATGATGAAAAACATCAAAAAGCAGCAAATCCTCACATTTGAGAAGCCAGATCATGGCTGTTAAGTTTGTTTGTTTTTTAAATGAAGACATGTAGAGAGGCTCAAACCCTGACACAGCTTCACTATCTGAGGCCCTGCATGAGTTGATTTTGCATATTGTTGCTTAATTTAAACTAATCTAAACTAGTAAGAGAAATACAAAAAATCTGAGAACGATGACTGAAGTGTACATGGCAACTTGGTAAAAGAGTCAGAAGTGGTTTGCTGCACATTTGCCCGCACTCCAGCTGGGGTTTTTGAGTTGGCATGGTGTGACTCATCCTGTGAGAGAGCGCTCTGTGGAGGGTTACACTGCAGACTAAATGAAACAACTCAAGTGGAAAAAGCACTCAGTTCTTGATATTGGTCCAATGACCCAAAAATCATCCACATTTTTACAGCAGTCCACTAGAAGCTGTCATTAGCTGTGTGATGCTTGGGTTTGATGTATTCAGCTACATGAAAGTTACTGAAGCTTTCACTCATTCACATATATTTTGTGCAGCAAAGTTTGGAATTTTTAGAAAGTTCTGCTCTGGATAGAAAGGGCTCCTGTGTCTACCCTGTCAAGTTTGACTACTTTACATTAGGATCCAATGCAGTGTGTGACAGCCAGGAAACCCCAATGGCTTGGGTCGTTTATGCTGTAAAGGGAGAAAAGACATCAGCAGCAAATGAGATACTTTGGCTGGCTGCACAAATAGACTGGGAGTCATTTAATGAATTCATTGCTTTGCCAGTGGTTGGTAAAAACAAAGCACTTTGTTGGGTTTTCTCTGCACCTTTTTCTCGTAGTTCTCTTTTTGTTACAGTACCCCTCTTCAAGTCTTTATTACACCCTGTGTTTCCTTTCTGCCCCCCACCCCACCGCACCCCCCTCTCTCACACACATTCACACACTTAAGACACACTTTAAGATGCCAGTCCTCTTTCCTGCACCTGGATTCCACAATAGGGCGCTGATCAAAGACATCCGTCTTTACATGCCTGCCCTGATAGTTCCATAATGGGCCCATAACGTGAACATTCGCCTCCATTGTTTATGCCATTAGTCACACAGTCTTATGGAAAATTGCTGCAATGCTATATTGAAAAGCCATCAACAGCGGCAGCAGTAATGCTCCAGCAACACCGTGCCAAGATGCTATCTATCTCACATGCTTTCAGCACACCAAACTTTACCGAAATGGCAAACTGCTAAAGCGTAGAGGGTAGTGATGAAGGCATTATATAGCATTTACAGTAGCACAGAGTGTTGCTATCCATGACACAGCTTTAACAGTTTATTACTGTAAGTCATGTTAATTACAGATGTGGGATTGGTGGCATTGTGTGGGATGATATTATCAATGTGTTAATATATACTAAACTTACTATTGATACTATTCTCAGTGTGTGATGTTTTTTACGCTACATTGGCATTTAGGCACTTTTATCCAAAGCAAGTTGCAACTGATGCTCACACATACTCACCAGGAGCAACTTGGGAAGGACATCTGGAAGTTGAGTCATGGCAACTGGACTTCTTTCTGTTGGGTCAAAACGTTTCACTACTCATTCAAGTAGCTTCACCAGTCTGAGGAAAGTTGATTGGAGGCCACAAGAGTATCCTCCATGCTGGTTTCACTTCACACTTTCCATGAATAGGCTCGTCAGGTGAACAATGGAAGGGGAGGGTATGAGTCGCACCCTGGCAGCGCATCCTACCCCCAAGGGCAAAAGGGTTGGGTAACTGTGGCCTTCCTTGGAAGGTGTGAATTGGGTCTGGAGCAGCTGTATTTCTAGTTTGATATAGCAAAACTCAGTTTTGTGACTATGTGTGCTGTTGTATGTGTGACGTTGGTGCGGCGCCGTAACTATCAAACCTGCATAATGTATTATACAGAAGCCATAGTAATAATCAAATATTTCATTTGTATAGTCTAACTATTCATGGAAAGTGTGTAGTATCTTATTTCGGATCATGTCATTACAGTGTTTATACTTCTTGAGAAAATATGTGTTTTCTTAAGTACTACACTCCACAGTTTGAGGTACTTTTAATTTATTTTTTAAGCAAATAAATGCATTTGAGATTAAAAACGTCTTTCACAAGGGCCCCCTGGTCAAGAATCATACCTGGCATCATCAACCACGTAAAAACATGAAATGTTAACAACTCAATATGGGTACAAAACGTTATGCTACACGCTTTACTCTGCATTTTTTGAATATTTCACATCAAAATAAACTACCTACTACATTCTGGATTACATGATTGAACAGTTAGTAGTTTCCAGATAAAGCGCTTAAATTTAACATACAAAACAGGTTGTGTTATACAGAATGATGTATGGTTGATACTGCACAACTGGGCCCCATTTAAAGCAGTTAAAAGTAGCATCACCTCATTATAACCTGCTGAAAATGAACAAAGGGTCACGTTGCGCAGCAGAACTATTTTTACCTGTGTACGTGTTGCTGTCGGTCGACTCTCTGGTGTGGCCACTTTGATTAAGTGGAGGATCTGATTTCCTGTTCTACCGCTGCTGTGGAGGCATTATAGTGCATAGTGTTTAATGTAACTGCGAGTCATCTCTGTTACATAACCCTGTATCATTATTAGCACAATAGCATCACCACAGTGATTAATGGCTGCAGCTCTGTGCTGCTTCCGTGTTCTGCAGCAGCCCGCTGGTGACACATACGAGTCAATCAGAGTTCCACCACGGAACAGCCTCTCAGGCTTAATTAAAGTGATGTTTCAAGCTGCCACCTGGCCCGTACACACACCAACACATATTACAGCCACCCACTCCACACACACAGCCTTTCACAGTATGCAGTTACATATATATTGAGGCTTTTATGTCAAAAACACAGAAGCCATATGGCAGATTTCACACAGACACACATCTCTTTGCACACACACTAGTACACATTCACAACCCGACTAGACTCGCACTAGTTCACACATACACAGAGTGACTGGGAGCAGCTGCTAGTGGAATTGCTCGGGGTTGGATGAGGTTGTAAATGGTTTGTAGTAGGTTGAGTTGAGTTCTAAAGAGCGAGCTGTTGTGTTTGACTGTCCAAGAAGTAGAGGCAGAGATAGCCAGACGGAGGGCAACTGATTAGTTTTGGACAGCAAGTGAGAAGTGTCACTATGTGTGTGTTCTCCAATACATGCTACTGTGTAGTCACCATGTGTCAGGTTAGTGATGTGCATCTGAAGGGGTGGAGAGACTCGGTACATAATGATGACATTTGCAGTGAGCACACATGCTGTTTTGTCTGTCTGTACTGACACATATGCATCTATAGACGTGTGCAATAATATGGATTCACTTTCTCCATCTCTGTTTCTGCTTCTCGCTCACTATCACACACACACACACACACACACACACACCTGCCTTCCTCCATGCTGTGCCAGCCTCAGTTCCGTCGACCGCACAGGTATTTGATATTCATGATCTATCAGCATGCAGCTACAGCGAGACGTGTCAGAAAGAGCGAGGGAAAATAGACGGGAAGAGAGAAGGGAGGAACAGAAGACATAGTTGGGGAAATAAGGAGAAGGAAATAAAAGAGGGAACTGAGAGAGGAGGTAGATATTTGGAACAAAGGATTGGTGCGTTTCCTCAAGGTGTGTCCGCATAACTTTGGCTGTTTAGTGCAGATGACAGAGGGGGAGTGAGATGTGGGAGAGGGTGAGATTGAAAGTTGAGCGATAAAAAGTAAGGTAGGATAAGGAAGAGAGAGAGTATGAATAAGAAGAGATAGATAGTGCTACAGTAGGCAGCCAACAATGCTCTCCATGCCCGGCTTCACTCGACCAATTACACCCTTCACTGCCTCCTTCTCACCCCTCCTCCCCGTTTCTCCCTCTTTTTACCTAACCCTTTTCGAAAAAAAACCCAAAAACCCTCAAGCAACTTTTATAGATACCATCAAATCGACAGGTTTGTTTGGCCAAGGTTGAGCTTGCGGCCTGCCTGCTAATCGTTGTAGGCACTGCAGTGCAGAGAAGTGAGTGTGTGTGTGTGGAGAGAAAAGAAGAAGAAAAAGGAAAATAGTGTTTCTTGTAATGCTTAAGATGTACTTTGTAGAGTAGAGGCACAGAAGGTGCTAGACGTGGTTTAGATGTGCAAAACAGAAGAGGCTCAAGGTTAGAAAGCAAAGGAGCCAAAAGGAAGAAGCAGAGACAGTAAAAAGGGAAAGTTAGAGAAAACAAGTAGGTGAGAAAGGTAAAGAATAAGTTAAGAGTCTGACGACAGCATGCTTCAACAGCAGGTAGTTTTGTTTCTACACTGAACAACAAGAAACCCAGAAAAACTGTCTGCTTTTTCTTCTTACATCTACAAATCTGTGCATTAGGTTTTCCAAAAGCTGCAGACTCCTTGTTCACAGTGGCAAAGAGAAATGACTGCTCTTCAGATTCAACTGGTTTAGTTTGAACATACACAACAACAAATAGTAGAAGAAAGAGAGAGGAAGGAGAAGACAGAGGCTGAAGCAAGAGGAAGACAGGGAGTGCAGGCAGCACAGAAACAAAGGAAACTTTTAAAAAATGCAAGAGAAAGTAGAAAGCTGTATAAAGAGACAGGTGACAAAGGGCGAGAGGCAGGAAAAGAAAGATGGAGAGAGGGGGAGATACAGACGTACAGTGAGAGAGGAGGAAGTGTCTGTCGTCTTTTGTGTTCCACATGGATTCGTCCCTTTCTGTCGGCCTTTTCATTCACACTCACTCGCTCTCTCTCTCTCTCTGTCATTGTCATGCTTGCACTCTCATTCCTTTCACCCTTTTCTTTTCGGCTCCTCGCCTTCTCACCCTTGCTTCATTTGCCTCCTTCCATCACTCCTCTCTCCCCCCTCACCTTCATTCAACTCCACTTACTGTGCGCTTTGTTTCCTCTCTCATCTGGCTGTGCTATTTTATTGAATTTTCTATTTCATTGGCCAATTCCTTCTAAAAAATCTGAAAATATGTTGAAGGATAGGCCTGATTGTATTTGATTTGGATGTTTTAGATATCCTGTCTGATTTTTACAGAACATTAAGTGGTATTCAAGCTGCTTGTTGAAGATCTCTAGGGTTTTTTTTTTTTTTTTGGTTGGTGTTGAAAAAAGGCAAGTAGACTAAAATTTACATGCTGTTACTACATTAT
>OMLM01009080.1:21040-40616 GCA_900302695.1 Helostoma temminkii | reverse complement strand
AATGCAGTTGCCCCTGCAGCTAACACGGTGAAGTGGCTTCTGATGGAGCCAAACTGTATAAAGGTCAGTACATAACAATCAAGTTAAGCTGCTTCCAGTGACTTCGTGAGATCATGGTTCACATAGTTTTTACTAGGGTGAAAATAAACAACCACAACCTAATGTACTTATGTATTAAAGACACACAACAACTCATCATGTTTTCTGGGAAGTTTTTGTTATGTTTTTCAGTCAGCCTAATTTAATGAGTTGAGAGAACCATCATTAAATCCATTAAATTGTTAATTAAACTCATACTTTTAAGTTAAGACCTCAGATCAGAACAACTAATGTTTCTAAGTTCCGACACTAAAAATTTTAACATTTAAGTTGAATTTGCTTGATTCCACCGATTCCACTAAATTCCTGAATGAGAATTCACTGCAATGTCTTTTAGAAAGACAAAATCTCTTTCTACCTTTTCAAACATCAAAATAAGCAGTTTTTTTCTTCTGGAAATCATCTTTGGTGAAGCATCAATAGCACTGGAGAACCCTAATGATACCATTGTCAGCTCCATTAGCTTCACAGTCTGATAATAGGAGCTGTTTCACAGTCGTTAAGGTAAAAAGCTTAAAAGCTCAGATTTTGACTAATGCCTGCTTCCTTCTGTCTGTCATGCTTGAAACCTTGCCAACCAACCTAGACTGACCACTTTGCTGGTCTCCCTCTAACAGAAAACCTTTCTACTTCTGCCATTTTGGCTGTTACAGCCAGTAGCAGAATTAAAGTTTACTCCTCACAGCTGTGCACCTTTGTATAGATGCAAAACTGTCTGTAAACGCTTTAAAACTTGTTGAGACACAGTTAAAAATATATTAAATGTTGTAATATAACTTGATTTGACACTTAAACTCTTTAAAATTCCCATTTTTATATTATGTGATTAACTGCTCTGCCCAATTAATGACTTTTAGTCTTTAAATGTCTTATTTTTAAAGTTGAAATGACACCACATCTGCTTTATTGATTGTTGATATGTAACAATGGGATTTCTGTTTTCAGTTTTCTTATTCTGACCATGCAGTATAAGAGGATTAAATCTCTTGTCATTTGTTTAATTAGTTTACATTTAATTCCAAGCTGAATGAATTGGACTTAAGGTCCTGAAGTAATTAAATTCTTATTGTTTTATGTGGTAATATTCCCGAGTTGTCTTTTTTCCAGATTGGTTTTTAATTTTCTCTCAAACTTTTTCTAGGTAGTGTTTCATAGTCTTTCTGTAACATGCAGACACCCTGACAGTGCTCGTCATGCTTTATTTCCCTTCTTCCTTCCTTCTGTTCCCTCACTTTGCTTCTCACATCCTTGTTTGCCCTCCTCGTCCTCCTCCACTTTCCCCTCTCTCCCCCTACTCCGTTCCTCCCAGAGTAATTCCATCTCTCTCCCAGCAAACAAAGGGAGCTAATGACATGCTGACACCGAGCCTGATGATTGAATTCATTAGGCGTGCACAATAATTGCCAGGCGCGAGCGTGCACGCACCCATCTATTCATAGGACAGCTGTCAAATAACAAGCAGGAGAGAATAGCTTTTTATTGTTTAGCTGGAGGAGAGAGGGAGAATGAATATGGAAAAAGGAGGAGAGAAGCACCTGTTGTGGAGGGGAAGAGAGAGAGAGCACTCAACATGCCAATTAGACTGCTGTGGTGCAGGGTTACTGGGAAGTTTACTGCCTGTTAAATATGTGGCATCACAAGCAGGTGCATCATGTGTCAAATTGGTTCTTTAGGTAACGTGTGTGCTCGTCTCAGAATCCTGACTCGAGAACTCTCTGAGGCATAAACCTTTCGAGAGAGGTCATTTTCAAAGATATTTTGTCTTTTGTGTGTTGACGGCTGAAATAGCCTTGTTAACGTTATGTCTCTGACTGACTGTTAGGGTTAAGGTTAGGTTTGTAATGCTAAGGGAAGTGTGCTGGTGTACTTGAAATGAAAACATTTAATTGAATCACCTCTGCATTCATTAGAGCAGCAGAAAAATAGCTGGTTTCTGATCATCTCTACGGATATTGAGATGTATGAGATTTGATAGATTTTAAAGGGTTTGAATTGTGTTGCATGCACTTTTCTACACTTTACCAAACATTGTTACTTTCAATCACAATGACTACGTAAAAAGTAAAAATGCAAATGTGGTTCAGAGATCAACCTATGTGAATCAACAGCATTGTATTCTTGGTTAAGAGGGAATACCTGAGTTGATTATGACTTGTGGACCAGAAACGGGTAAATTTTCTATCATATGAACAGAGAAATCTGAACTTAAGTACTTAAGAACTTCCCTAGTAATTATTTTTACATCATTACACTCTCAGTCTTCACCCTCCTGCCTTGTTTTTTTTAAGTTGGACTTACAGTAAAAACCACCTAAATGCTCTAGTACTGATGAACCTGAGCATTGTGCCTTGATTACAGAACACAGTTTCCTGTCTGTTTACACTAAGTACCTGATTTAACACTTAGGAGCATTGGTCTGTCCAACACTAGCATATCTGATGTAGCTAATGAGCTTGCACTCTGATTTACCTCTGTTTTATCTGCCCAGCTGCAATTTATAAGCGAGTACTCTTCATTAACCTCGAGTGGCTAAATGGATGTCCCTTTGACTTTGACTCTTTGGCTAACCCACAGGAATATGGTGGAAGCATTACAAGGCTGAAGGGGTTTTTGTGTTACTACTTTAGGCTTGAATAAATGTGTGAATGTTTTCACTTAAATAATTAAATATGCATGAAGCTATATGAGCATATAACTGTATTTAAATGGGCTTTGTAGATTTCAGTGTATTCAGTTTTTAGGTTTGTACAGTGAGTTTAGCTGTAAAACTTTAGAAATATCTGATGCACATCTCTCTTTGTTCTCTGCCATACAGAAGATGGAGGAGGATGAGTTGGTTCTGACTCCAGATGGGACCAGAGAGTTCCTGACCTTTGAGATCCCCCTCAGTGACTCAGGTTCAGCAGGTTTGGGTGTCAGTGTTAAAGGCAACCGCTCCAAGGAGAACCACGCCGACCTGGGTATTTTTGTCAAATCCATCATTAATGGAGGAGCAGCCTGCAAGGTACCTAATTAATACAAGGTTTAAAAGTGTGCCATCTGTTCTCCTAATACTTTTTTTACTTTTTGGATGAACAACATGTTAGTGTAAGTTTTTTGTTGTGGGTATTCAGTCCCTACTTTTATGTTTAGAATATTTAAAACATATGTATATGTATTTGACAGTTTAAATAAATGAAACTTTATGAATGTCTGACCTTAAAAAAACTCTTGTGGTTAAAGCACCTAAAATACAATTTGAGGCATATATGCATTTTTCTGTGGTACATGAGCATGTATCTGTTCTGCTGCTGTCTGAGGTCCTTCACAAGTCTTTAATCTTGGTTGTTTTCCATACAAATACTGTTGACAGTGCGTGGTAATGGGCTTAAAAGCATATTTCTCTGTTAGGGATGAAATCAGAGATGGGATACGCTCTGACAGTGAGACTTTTAGTCTGATTGGAGATGACAAAATGCTTTGTGTATCACATAGCATGTGCTGTTTGGTACCACATAATAAGATTTTACTGTCCTAAACACAAAAAGCTTCACTTTGTTCATGTGTATGTATCACGTATCTCTTATTCACCAACAGGATGGGCGTCTTCGAGTGAATGACCAGTTGATAGCTGTTAATGGGGAATCACTATTGGGCAAAACCAACCAAGATGCAATGGAGACGCTACGTAAGTCCATGTCAACAGAAGGCAACAAACGTGGGATGATCCAGCTCATTGTGGCCAGACGAGTGACCAAAAGAAATGAGGTAATCAGCAAGGGAAGCAATGGATTTCGTTAGTACAGATGTGTGTGGTTGTTATATTTGACCAGTTAAATCTGGGGCAAATAGGAAATTGCCCCAGTTTAACCACATAGGTAATGTCCTGTAAAGACAAAAGATCAAAGGCTTTCTGTAGCACGGTAATGAGGATTTATAAATTAAAAATTCATATTGTAGTGACTTGAACCACTTAATATTATAAATATTGTTTTGCATAGAATAAGCAACATGTAAAAGCATGTAAACAAAACGATTCATTCTTTTATTTGCTCCTCATATAGTGTTTTGCAGCTCCGGCCTTCTTCACAGTTCCACACAGTTTCACACGTTCACACCTCGGCGTTACGCATTACAGACTCTGTACTGCCTTGTTGAATGTTGACCCCTGAGCCATTTTAGTGAAAGAACTGTAGAGCTGAGCCTCATGCACAAGGACACGTCAACATTAGTTACAGAGTAAAAAGAGATTGCTTTTCATTCATGGTTACTGCAGAGAGCTGAGATGAGATTTGAATCAGTGCACCGCCTTCCTGAGACAACCACTGGCTCACTAACAAGGTCTGGAAGCATAGAAATGTGGGAATTTTAGTGTTGAAATTACAAATGCAGCATATTTAATATAATAATAATGGCCAAATATTCTAAATACAGCTTGTCAACCAATTGAAAGCTAAAGTGATAATAACAATAAGCACCTTTCTGTGATAAATATACAAAGCAAACCTCTGGGAAATACCCTTGTGAGCAGCAATGAATGGTTTCATGAAATAAAAGGAAGTAGTTCACCAACCCCTCCTACACATGCTCACCTCCCTTGAGGCAGTTGGAGGAAAAAAACATGGCTGTGAATTGAACTACACAACTTCTCTTTCCTTCCCTTCAATGTCATGTTTTTACATTCTCTGTACACCTTGGCCTGTCGCTTGAAAGCCGAGGCTGAGTCCGTGTGCACCTCTGCTGAGTGTCTGTCGACGTGCACGTCTGCGTGCCTGTGAATGCCTCTGGCACAGCTCGGCTTCCTTGCTCTCCTTCTCCAACCTGGTGTGTCAAACTTTTGATTTCCCCTCGGCCCGTCTGGTAATTGAAAGCAGAGGCTAAGCCTGGAGGTGTGTTTTGTGTTTGTGTGTCTGTGTGTGTATGAGCATATACTTTATATTTTTGTACTTCTAGCTTATGCATGCATGCATTTATTTCTGGGATCGTTCTGTGTGTTGTTTTGCGTGTGTGTGTGTGTGTGTGTGTGCGTGGACATGTCAAGGCAGTGAAACTTCACAGAGAGCATGGTGGATGAAAATGCGACCTCTGGGAGTCTCATCAATCTCTGCTTCACATGCAGAGCTTGAGGCATGGCCTGAGGCTGTCCAAGTGTCTGGCTATTTATAAGAAATAGTGTCCAGGGCCCCACGAGAGGAGGAAAACAAGAATTTAATACAGTCATGCTCAAACAGTGTGTATACATGCACTTATGTAACCTGGTTAAAATCAGCTTTTACCTGTCATTTAAACCTGTTTATGGTCATCAGGGTTGTAATAAGATAATGTATAGTCAGTATTAATGTGTCATAACCATCAAATATTCATTAAAGTCAACCCATACCTAATTACTTTGGAACGAAAGCTGTGGCTCATTTTGACATTTACTGACATATGGGATCAAATAATCCTGTATTTACTTTCCTCCCCGTGTCTCTATCCCTTGACGGCCAATTTCAAATCAATCTCAAATGTTGTTTGTTGCATAAATCACCAGCCCGACCGCTCCTGTTCCTTCCTCCATCCCCATAGAAACACCGCAAACCCAGAGCAGCTGACTTCCTCATCACCGTTGGCACCCGATGGGATCGAGACCTTCTCAGAGCTCAATTATCAGCCTGAATATGCAATGAGCTGCAGTGCGATTTCACTGCACCCTCACTATGGCGAATCCCCTCGGTTATTACTGCGGCGTTTCACCCCGGCCCCTGAGCCGGCCAATTCATTAACTGACTCATTTAAAGTCAAGAGCAGCTGCATGGCAGCAGGCACAGCAGCATATGGCGATCTTAGAAATGAGTTTGTTTCTGTGGAAGATTTGTTGTTTCCATGTATAGTTTATATGATGATTTTTAGGTGAGGCTTGTGTTATCAGAAGTTTATGTTGAACCTTTGGTAAATTCTTTCATTTTGTTTGATGAGGAGCTATACTGAAGTACAGTATTTTTATTAATGCAGTACTTTCAATGCTAGTGCCCTGTTTTTTGGACTAAGACCATCGCCTACAGTAGGGTAGAGAGTAATTAAAAACAACTGACAGCCTTAAATAAGTTGTCTGTAATCTTACAATGATAACACTTTAGAGTCTTTAGAGTGACCAAATTCTGGAAAAAAATACTAAGCACATGACTCCAGCGGTAGCTATCATCATATCTTTTGATATGATAAGATTAATATCCTCAACCATATATGAAGTTTAAACTGCAGCTGCCTACAACATTCAAATACAGCCTACATCAAAATGCAGCACAATAAATATTTTGCTGAGCCACTTCGTGTGGTTACCTAATTTATCTTACCTCCACCATCACTGAAGGAAGCTCATTTGTTCTTCTGTAAATGAAAGTTTCTAGTTTCCAGTCTGGAGATTTGAAACAGCCTCTCTGTCTGTGTGGTTCTTTTTCCGTTTGCCAGTGGTTATTACAGCACAGCTAGTTACAGTCAATGAGTGGGGTAATTTGGCTCCAGTATCGACTGGAGTGTGATAGTGTTATCGCTCGTTATGCGATGCTGGTTATGATGGTGGTCTTTATGGCAAGAGCAATGGTCACCCTCAGCAATAAATGCAGAAACCATAGCAAATCAATACAGTCAACGATCCAATGGACAAACAAGCAAGGTCCAAGACTGTGACACATAACACACAAACCTTCTCAGGCTGTAAACATGTGTTTATGGGTGACAGGGCCAACAAATTGTCTATTTGTTCCGCAAACAAGAGAGTGTCATCATAGGTCCTGAGGGAAATGTGAAGATGCTAGTAAGCTAACCATGCCCTATTGCCTTGCTAAAAGCCAATAACTTAGCAGCCTATTGGAAATCCATGCTCATTTGCTTTGTTAATTAGACTACTACTATTAGCGTTCATAGCTGCTCTTTGTCCACCCGCAACTATTTAGCAAATATAAGCAAGGCTAGTTCCTGTCAACCTCATTTTCTGACTTATTGTGCTCTATGTTTGTGCATAGAGTCTTTATCAGACCATTTTCTCTTCAGAGCACTTCACAAATGTTCAAAAACATGAAAGTTAGATAGCTCTAAACACGATGCTATTTAAAATCTACAGATGTTCTTGTGCACACTCATAAAGGACCAGATATTGAGTAAATATAATCACTGATCTAAACCCACTATCCTCTTCAATCAGGAGACGCCAGGGAGCCCAGTGGGACCCCAGCAAACTCTCAACACCTCTCTGGATGACCACGAGCGTCGAATCTCCCACTCCCTTTATGGTGGCCTCGAGGGTCTTGATGATAACTTGATGCCACGACAAGGAATGATCCCACGCACAATAGGTAAGACTGACACTTCTTTTAGTATAATTCAGTCCCTTTGTGCTGTTGTACTCCAGCTGACTGGTTATATGGTGACTAACAGTAAAGATTCTCTAAGAACAGTGTTTGTTATGTAGCAGAAAATACAAGTGCAGCATTTACAGTACAACAGTTTGTTCTGCCGGTCTGCATCATCCTGGCAGAATCTATGATTTGAGCTGGAGAAAATGTCAGAAGAGAGCGAGACAGAGAGGAGGAAAATGGCGCCTCTGCAGTTGTTGCTGCAGACACTGTGCAATTGATCAATAGTTTTTGTGTGTGCATTTTCTATGTGTGTCATAAAAGTGCGTCTGTGTGCTATTACGCGCTTATGAGTTTCTCTGTTTTTAGAGTACAGTACATGTCTGTCATTGCTCAAACTGATTGAGTTTGGAAGCAAGTGTGTGTTGGATTAAATTCAATACACAAGCGAGCAAATCTGTATCCTTGTGTGAGAGCTTTACACACATCTGTAGAGGATTGCATGTGTAGAGCACTCGAGTGATCGATGGACAGATCAGGTAGTTACCTAATTAAAAAGAAAGGCTTCTGTATACCAGATGGTAGAACTGCTCACCTCACCTGTGTTTAATCAAAGACAGCACAAAATGACCCAACCATGTTTGTACATTTTGGCCTCTTTGCTCTGCATTTCTCAAAAAAAAAAAAAAATTGAAATTATCGTTGTGATCCCATGTAAAGAGGCAAAAAAATATGTTGGCCACTTCTACTGAATTAATTAAATTGAATGGAAAGTAAGTTGAGTTAGTCCAACAAAGAAGGTGCACTGAACACGTATGAATTCATTAAGTAGAGGAGAAACTTTGAGCAACACCCTTTCATCAGTTTTTAAAATCAGCCCTTACTAACGCTCTCATTAATCAGTGCAACATATTGTGAGAGTGTGAACTCTTCTTCCTTCATGCAAATTGGTCGACAGTGACACTGTTGTTAGTGTAAACAAAAAAAGTGAGTGATGAGTAACTGAGAAGTGTTAATAGGTGAAGTTGCAGCTCAGTGCCACCGTGGCTGCACTCATCCGTGCTTAACAAACATCCAGGGCATTTAATGAGCGCACATGATACAGAATTGTCTGCTCAACAGTCACAAACAAAATTGCTGTCACATTAAATGATGATGAACTGTTGTTTATATGTAGAGGTCCAGTGTTTTTAACTCTTAGAGTTGGTCAAAGTATAAATCCAGTAAATACATAAAATTACTCTAACTATTCAGTAGAAAATCAACTATTAGTGTACTAATAGTACACAAACTGCAGATTGGAAGAAGAAGGTTGTTCACAGTTAAAGACTAGTGACTTCTATCCCATATCCCCTGACTGTGGCTCATGGACGACCAGCCTGCTGCTTTTTGATCCTCTATCACACGTGTCTTTGTGTCCTCTCTTGAAATCGCCATGGCTAAGCAAGGAAATTATTATTTCAGAATAGCCAGACGATCCTGTTTTTCCTTATATCTCATCTGGACTCAGTAGGACCTGACACCAAATGCAAGAGACCTTTGAGTCTGGCCCGGAGAGGATGTGCACTATATAATTACTAACTATCACCGACTCATGAGACAGTTCCCTGCTTATTAAACACTTAATCAGCTCAGCTGAGAGATTTTTTTTCTCCTGACTACCTAAGGGGAAATTTCAACTCCAATCTTTTTGTAAAATATTTTGAATCATTTTCAACGTGGTGTCTAAATCTGGAAAAATGAAGTTGGTTTGCGTGCTTGGCTTGACCTCAACGTATCAAAGAAGCACATTTTTTCCAGAACATCACTTTGTGGTTTTGTGTCGAAATGAGATTGGATAGGTAGGGATGGGATTAAAGCCTTATGTGAACAGTTTAATCTGCCGGTGGGGCTAAGCACAGAGGATAGAGGTCAGTAGGCTTTGAGTTTAAAGCTGGCAGATTCTGTTTGATGCTTTCCTCAGCATATAAAATGTTTTTACATCAACAACCACAGATTCCTTCTTAAATAGGACACCAACTTAAATATTACAAGAAATTATGCTTATATGAAGGAACAAATCTCCTAGGAGTTAGTCAATCAGAGGATGTCAAATACTTTGACTATAATTCATTATAGGCCAGTTGAATTTTCCACATGGTCGCTCAAGATGTCTGTTAATTTATCATCTAAGAAATTCAAGTGAAACACATTCTGTGAGACATTTAAACTGTTTATTTACGATCTCTCACATCTCTCACTAATTTGCTTTATCAACCACTGTAAACTATAACTGTAATAATGTTGATACTATATAACATTTTGTATGATGAACTGTGACAGATGTACTATGTACTTTTAAAAAGGTTTTTTTTTGTATTTAATGTATATTTAAACATTTCTTTAATACCTCTATTTACCTTGTTTTCTTCATCTTCTTCCTATTTTAATTTGTCATCTTTTTTCTTCTTCTTCTTATACTATTACTGAGCTAACCCTGAATTCTAAATGTAATTTTTTAATGCTGATAGCACCGCAAATCATATTTATTGGCTTGATAATATAATGAAAAATTGGGGATTACTTGTGTGTAGTTTGGTCGAACCAGCCCTTTTAACTGTGCTGTTTCATGTGAAAATTACTGGTGCCACATGTAAAACATACCTGTGCATTAACATGAACATGGTGAGTTACAAGCAGCAGTTGTTTCACGACTGGTTTGAATACTGTGGAGTGATCTGGAAAAGCAGTCACCTGACTCTCAGCTGCTGCACTGCTGCTGTTCAGAAGCCAACTCCAGAAAACTGGAGCTGGAACTTGGCAGCTCCCAGATGTGAACGTGTGTGAATACGAAGCAGAGCTTTGCGTGCTCAGCAAACCTCCCTTGAATAAATAAAATGGTGCGTGTGTGAGAGAGAGAGAGAGAGAGAGAGAGAGAATCCTGGGGGGTCTTTCACAGTTGCTTGCAATAAGTCTGTTCTCTCGTCCTCAGGGTGCCACAAAACATAAATCATGCATTAAGCTTTCTTAGAAGACAACATCATTCCCATTCAGAACATATCAGCTTGTGTTTTGGCCCGTGCACTCTCTTAGATCACACTCTGGCTTTTTCCAATCTGAAGATGCCAGGATAAGAGAGTGACTTAATTATTCCTTCAGGCCAATAGCTTTCAAGGCCCAGCATCCCTGGCAATAACCTCCTTACTAATTATGCAAATAGGCCGAGACAACACAAAATGAAAAGAGGGGAAAAATTGCTCCTCTACATGTCTTTTGCCCTGTATTATTCTCTTCATTTGCTATCTACATTTTTATCTTGAAAATCTTTGTACCCACTGTCTTCTCCCCAGGCTGTTTCTTGTTCCCCCTTTGCCCCCCAGGTATTCAGTGGGTTAGCACAAAGAGTCTAATAATAGCCTTTCCCCGAGAATCTCAAATGAAATGCCATCTATTGTTCCACTGGAGCTCAGTTGCAAATTATTACAGCCACTGGGAAAAATAATGTGTTTATTAGATTGATTCTCAGGTGATGTTGGGTGTGTCCATGTGGTTGCACTATTGTTGCTAGTGGATGGCTACCCTCGGGTGCTGGCACTAAAACAAAGAGGCTTTTTCCCCCGCTCCTTTTACCAAGCGAGTGAGTTGACAGATCCATTGGTTTTCTACTCAGTAGCTGCCAGTTGATTGTGCTGCAGTGATTCAAACTGTGACATTGATGGGATTCTCAATGTTGCACATTGGACTGCTTAGGGAAATGGGATTAAGTGCTTCTATGAGTGCACGTGTGTTAGTGTACGTGTTTGTGTGCATAAAACGCGTGTGTGGTCTGAGAGAGAGAGAGAGAGAGGGAGAAGTGGCCACGCTATGCTGGAGGACTCACCCGGACTCCCAGATTCTCAGCGAATAATAAACAAGCACAGCAGGAAGGCGCTGAAAGAAGAGCAAACACTCACACAATGTAACAGTTGTACTTAATGCAGCGAAGGTTGGGGCATGTTAGGGGGCATGCACTCACACACTTTAACCAATGCAGTCCAACACATTTGCAGTGTTGGTGTGTGGATAAATGCGCAGACAAGCTTTCCTTCAGAAATGTCCTGGTTTTTGAAAGAAAACCAGCTTTTATGACATCAGATTAATCAAAAATACAGTGTATATGTTGGAAATGATGCTGGAAGAGGAGGGAAAGGCTGGAAATGGCTTTTTTAAACATTAAAATGATCCATGAACTACCCATGAAGAAAGGAAGTAGATTTACCAAATCCGTGACAACTATAGTATACATTTAAATGGACCACACCCGATATTAGGGCATTAAAGTATTGAGATGTAGTGAATATGCTGAATATGCTGACAATCGGTGTACCACGGATCAAGTGCAACAAATATCTCAAATGCTATTATTTCTATTAATTGCTAGAAATGCATTTATTTATTTATTTATAACATTTATCTGAAAATTAGGCTTATAGTATAAAGAAATATTTGGCAGTAGAGCCCACACTAGTGTAGTATTTTGTTCTAAAAAGCCAAAAACAAAGTTTGGTGATGCTTTATTTTGGATAAAAGTAATTTAGAAACTTTGGCCTTCTAAGCTGCCTTCACAAATACATCCACACTCTCACACTTTCATGCCAACTCAGTCCCTTTCCTACCTCCATTCAGCTCCATTTACATCGGGTCGTTCACCCACACTGACTGGAAACGGTGGCACCCAGCGGCATGTTGATCTCCTTTAGTGCCCGGTTATGAGAGACAAACAGCAGGCCTGGCTCGGACCGCCAGGTCTCCGGTTTTAAAGCCCAAACTCTCTGTAAAGACAAACGAACTTCTCCCTGAGCTCAGCACACAAGGCTTTTATAAAGCATTGAATCTGCCCTTCTTTTTATGCTGAAAAGCCCATCGTTCCCAATTTCAAAATACAGATTAAACACAAAATCATGCACTGCATATCAATGGAAGATTTTAAGCCTTCCTTTTCAGAGGCAAAGAAAGAAGCCTGTTTTTCCCTCAGCACAGGGAAGTTTTTATCTTTATTTGTGAGGGCACAGCTTGAATTAATCATAGTGTTTTGACATAGGAACACTATTGTGCGTGCTGCCAAACTCCACTTGGTATAAGCTGATTATCCAGGAGCAGTTTCACTTAAAATATGTTCTGTGGTGTGTAAGTTACCCTGTATATGTATATTTTTTATTGTTGGTCCATTGCACAGTTACTGCTGTCTTATGCTTGATACTGCAGTTGCCTGTTTTCACAAATATGTCCATTGCTGTAGCTGTTTTGCAGAGAGCTGAGCAACTAATGACCTTTTTCTAAGCTGTTACATGTGTTTTTTATATTATTTCCACAACATCCTCCTTGTTAATGGAAGAAAAAAGTATATTGTATATAGTATATTGTTAGAACGTCATATTATTAGTCAACTGGACTGTGCCTTCCTAACTTAACAAGCTCACTACCTTAACCAACACCAAACCACAAAAGATCCCAGGCAGAGCTTTTCAGCACGATTGTCCCACGATGGTGGAATGAGTCTGAACGCTCAGCTGCCTCACTAACAATATTCACAAAACTGTTGAAAACACAGCTCTTATGCAGCTTCCTGTGTTCCTAAGATAAAAAAGAAACTCGTGTGAAACTCCAAAATGACTATAAATGTAAATTTAAAGTTTTCATTATTTTAGTCAAATGACATTACTTGTCCACCAAACAGGATTCACTGTGTCTACTGTGATTACATTAAAAAAAATTACTGGTGTGTCAGTGTGACTCGTGCTGACAGAAGTGCTCAGTAGTTATTTGTATGTAGATAGACCTCACATGTAGACAGTGATGGTGGGAGTTATTCAGCAGATGTGGAGTGATCCATCATTTATATCCATGTATTGTATACAAAATGTCATACCAACGGTGAAGAAGCAAAACCTCTTTTGAAACAAACACACTGGCTACAGAAAGAATCAAATTCATATGTGAATGTCAAACAAGATTTATGCTGATGTTGGCAATCTACATTTAGATTCAGACAGCTAAAGACGGCTGCACGATTATGTGAGAAAATAATTATTAGACAAGATAAGCTTTTGTTCTTCAAGAAATAGTTGTAATACTTGTAGAGCCAGTGGTTTCCACATATGCCACAGTTTTATTACTAAGCTAAGCTCATCACCTCCCAACTCTACTTCCATGCTAACAGTGACACTGGGTTTTTTTTATTGAAACCATAACCTCCTGAACCCTTTGGTCAGTTGAATCCCTCTTGTGTGACAGATTTCTCACTTTCTCACTCACCAGAGAAAAGGTTTTAACTCAAGAAAGACACTCTACTTTTTCATTCTGAAGGATTAAACACAAGAACCAGACATTTACCATTGATTATTTATACACATCTACGTGGTCACAGGTGGACAAAGCTGCTCCCAGAGTAAAGGCAGCAAAGCTTTAGAGTTAATTATGAGTAACTGAGCAAATATAAAGTAATTTTAAAAAACTGTCTTGTCTCCTCCAGGTAACTATCAGCTCTCTCCGACTGTCAACATGCCGCAGGATGACACTGTGATCATAGAGGACGATCGGCCGCCGCTTCTCCCTCCCCACCTTTCTGATCAGTCGTCATCCAGCTCCCATGATGACGTGGGCTTCACTGCTGACATGACACCAGTGTGGGCTAAAGAGCTGCCCAGCCAGAATGACAGGTGGGCAAAACTTGAGTGTCTTTTGTTAATGTGGTCCTTCAGCTTGTCAAACACAATGTAAACTCTAGGGCTGAATTTTAAGAGTTGTTCTATTAACTTAGTGTTTAAAGCCAATCTTTCAGTGTTGTCTGAACCGGGGCACCACATTTGACTTCAACACAGAACTCCCTTAATGTTTTTGTTGCTTTTGTCTGTGGATAAGTATTGAATGTCCTGTATGACAAGTACATCTATCCTTTTCATATTGACCCTCTAAAAGCTTAACATGTGCAGCTGTGTATGTATTCAGTGTGTTGTTTCTCTTGATTGCCCTGTGATGGTAAGCAGCTCTCACTGGGCCTCTTCGACACTAGCCTCTGAGTCTGATGTGAAGGACCCTGGTTCTGACACAAAGCTGATGGGGTCTTTTTTTTTCTTTTCTTTTATTGTGTGTGTGTGTGTGTGTGTGTGTGTGTGTGTGTGTGTGTGTTTGCATGTCAGTGTCATGGAATTCAACAAATGTGTGAAGACTTAGTCTGCCACAAAGGAGCTTAAGATTGGTCTTAGTTTAGATTTGGATTGTTGGGACTTGTGTGTACTCTACATAGATGGTGACGAAGATGAAGGCTTGAGCTTGAGCTCTCCCTCTGTTTCTCTTATTGTGTCTCTTTGTTTTCAGTGTTTTTGGCCTGATTTGGGTCTTTTGCTAATCAAGTTCTGTTTAATGTCATTATTTGTTTTCTGTTTGCTTCTTCTACTGATTGCACTTCTTCTACTGATGTTCCTCATCTGTTTGCATCCTTACACCATTGTCTGATCAACAGATCTAGGCTTAACATTTCTTTGCTTTTTCCTTTGGGTCTTTCTCACATACCTTCTGGTTCTCTCTTAAATCTTTTTTTTTCAACTATACATTCTGCTCTCATTATTTCATTTTCATTTTTCTCCCTCTCTTTGATTGTTTCTTTAATTTCCCCAACATAAGACAGTTGAAACTCCTTTTTTACTCTTTCTTGAATACAGCTCACTAACATTCATGTCTTTCACATCCTTCATCCAGCTCCTTGAGTCCAGATGAAAACCATCCAGACAGTGCTTTCCAGAGAGAAGGTTTCGGACGCCAGAGCATGTCAGAGAAACGCACCAAGCAGTTTGCGGATGCTGCGCAGCTGGAGATCATCAAAACACGCAAGTCCAAGAGCATGGATCTAGGTATGAGATTCAAAACATCCCTGAGTGTTGCAAAACTTGGATTATCTATTAGATGCCAGGGAGATTTTATCTAAGAAACTGAGGCAGAAGCTAAAACCTACAATTTCATTCAGTCACTGGGATTATTTTTAGGTTCTTTAAAATTCATATAATTGTTAACATAAATGTATTTAATATTTTATCCTCCAGTTTAGAAACAAAGGTTTAGTCTTCTCCACATGACTTATTATGTTCCACTTAACTATCAGTTTTACATTGCTTGTCATTTGGTGCAAAAGACTTAAGTGTGGGAAAAGGATGCAGGGAATGGAGCCTTTCAGTCCGTCATTCCCAGGAGTTAATCAGAAATTTGACGGATGTATCAACCAAGTACAGTTAGTTTTCAGTTGTTCTGTTACATGGATGCTCATCATCAGTCAAAAATGTGAATATTTCCATTTCCATTTGAATCACACAGTGTGAGCATGGCATATCCATTTCTGCTATGGGAGGTTACAGTAATGTATCGCGATCATTCATTGAGTCTATTTTGCCGTTCCATATGCTGATGGTTTGTCATTCTGTAACTAAAGAATTTATAACGCATATCATAAAACACAGTATTTCCTGGCTCATTTACACACAATAATTCCAGGATCACAAAACCAAATGGTAAAATTCCCTTTTTGCTTTTCTCCAACAAACCTAGAATAAGACATGTGTAAGGTAACGCTCTGTACACATTTCTAAAGAATAATTTAATAAATCCAGCTCACTTTTTTCAAATGATACCTTAAAGAATTCAATTTCATTTAACCTTGAGCACAGACTCCTGCACGCCGCCCTATTTCAAACACATTCCTTATATTTTAATGTATTCCACCTCTTTGCCTCTGTGTGTGAAAACAGACCCTGCATCTTTTGCCAAAGTCAAGAACTTCACTTTGTTGATTCACCTTGAAATGGCTTCGAACAGTTGCTGATTGCTTTGGCTACAGTCTCTCTGCTCGCACTCTCTATAATCATATCTAATCTTCCTGACAAGATTGCCGCTCAGTGCTGTGTTGGTATCACAACAAGTCTGATTGCTATCCTCAAGCTCTCTTTTCAAACCCATATCCCCTCTACCTTATTCTCTTGCATGGCGTCCGATCCTAATTGAGATGAAGCCTTTTGTGATGTTTGCAGCACAACCTGGATGCTGCATGCGGAATGTGATGAGCACTAACTGACCCCGAAATGTTTGTACCCCTCCTCTCTTTCCTTCCCCTTCCTTTAACAGTAGCCGACGAGATTAACCTCACCCCTCGTCCTGAGACCAACACAGGTAAGGACTGGTGCATTGAAAGGTAGAACAAAAACTTAACTTTGCCTCCATCACCATCACTATCTGTTCCTAAAGTCCATTTCTCAAGCCTGGACTGACTTATTTAGATACAGTTATGTGATGTGATACCAGGTAATGTTTTATTATCTGAACGTCAAACACTGTGCATCTTAAATTGTCAACTAAATGCCACCATTCGCATAATGTTCAGTAGCTGAGTCTGCTCAGTCTTCAGAAACACTTTGTTCTTCCTTCAAGTATTTCGACATTGCCACCATTTTTATTCATGTTTCACTTCCTTCAGATTAAAAGCCCAATATAAAAAAATGGATTTTGCTTGTAAAACAGCTGTGTGGGAAGGCAGTGATCAAATGAACAGCAAGGTGGTGCAAATTAGAATTATAAATGAATAAAAAGGGATTTTTTATTAAAAGGGAAACTAAAAGCAGATTTTCAAAGACAGGTAAAAGGTTAACATAGAGAAGCCTGGTATTTTTGTTAAAGACATAATATGCCTCGTTTTGGGATATTCACTCTTTGGATCTGTTTACTTTTGCTTGTTTTCACTTACCGATACTCAAACGGCTGTCTGTCCAGTGCTATGTCAAATTTGTAAAAGGAGTTGGCATGAAAAGTTGAACTTCTAGTTGGTCCTTCAACTCCCGCAACTGAAAAGTTAATCTAAAGTGCATTTTCATTAAAGTTGTTTCAATACAGATGCAGAAAACAGCTTTTAAAACTAACAAATCATCCTCCAGCCCAAGTGCCAAATATCCATCTTAGATCTTTACTGCTCATCCTTTTCTTCATTTAAACTTTGCATAATAATGTTATCTAAACCTCAGGAAATATATTCGATAGGAAAAAGAATTTCTAAAAACTTTTTATGTGGTTTTGTCGAACTGATCGAGTTAGAACTGCTGCCGGACTTAATTCACATCATCCGCAGTGATAGACATCACATTGCACATATTGGTCTACAAAAACAAACTGAGGGGCTTTCTTGCAAGTTATGTTTCTGCTGTTTATGCGTGTGTGTAGTGTTGACTGTGTTTTGCTTGTTTTTGACAAGTCAAATTCATCAGTCTACAGAGTGAAGACTTGTAGTCCTCGCCGCAGTTTAAGGTCGCTGCTGAACATGCTAGTGAAAGCACTTGGGTGACTAATGATTTGATTTTCTTCCTTTTGCCTCAGATGCGACTATAGCACTAATTGTTTTGTGTGTGTGTGTGTGTGTGTGTGTGTGTGTGTGTGTGTTCGCACAAGGGGGAGAGTGGCAAAAAAAATGCATTGTTCTTGGTAAAGGCATCGAGCTGACATCAAGTCATCCGTCATTGTCAAGTCGTGTGTTTTCACTGTCGCCTCAACCAAATAGAAGCCCTCGAAAACCAGCAGCTTGCACAAAGAGACAGTCACAGAGGAAAAGCAGGTTGAGATGGTGAAACTCAAAGTAACAGGGAAAAGTGATGCAGGTGTTATCAACTTTTAGTTATGAATGTGAACTTTCATCCATTAATAAAGTGTGAAGACAGAGAACAGAGTGAGAAACTGTGCATTGAAGATCAGAACTTGTATCATGAAAAAGCACAAACTAATACTTGGATCTGGATTTTAATACTTTTGTGGAACCGTACTAATGGTATGTAGATGGGGTAATGTCATGTTATGATGCCGCGAGTCAGCAAGGAGGCAACGGTTACATACTTTAGGAGGTGTATCTGCCAATTGGTTGTCTAAGAAGAGTCAATTGTTGTAAAGTGCCTTGAAATGACTTCTGCTTGTTTGGGGAACAAGAAACTGTAGAAGTTTCACGCTACTTCAGTCAGTAATTATTCAGAGAAGGTACTTGTCCAGACACAGGTCACTGGAAGCACTGGAAGAAATTACCAATGCTGTTGTTTTTCTGTTGATGAGGTTTCTAAAGTCTTACTTTTCTTAAAAGGGCAGTAACTTTTCCTCTGCTTCACAGCCCAAATAAAATTTCCACACAGAGTGACTCTGCCTTTATTGATATTTATTAGAGTTCACGATGTGTTATTGTACAAAATGTCAGAAATAATGACAAATGCAAACCCTCGTTGAGATGTACTGTGGTGTTGAAATTGCTGTTTATGTACTGAAAGCAGTTCAGAATGACCAAGGACAGAAATCTGCAAAAACTATCAAGTAGAAAAGTTGTTGATACGTATTCTGTTCGTTAACTAGCAGAGCAGTATTTGTGAGATTGAATAGCTTTAAGGTATGTGTCAATCAGCCTCATAATAACATGCAAACTAGGTTTTTGCAGTTCTTACCAGTCTCCAGTTTGGGTCATTGGGGTCTTCACAGCCTTTTTAAAAGTCAGAAAAGGTGTTGAGCATGTGTTTCAAGTTATAATCACATTGTTTTCACTGAAATCATAAAATGGTTAATTAAACACAGTTTTCTTTTCAGTGATATTTTAGGATTTTAGTGTGAACATCAACAACTAAAGGTGTGTCAAAAGGCTGGAATCCAATGCCTTTTCACTTCCCATGTTGTTTTGTGCTAATAGATTTCACTCTCTTTCTGGGATTTATTTTCACTTTCTGTGAATTGTGTTGAAAAATGTGTACTCATCACTAATTATTAATGATCCATGGCTCATTTACCATACCCAAAACACTGTCATCCTACCGAAACTAAAAACTGTGGCAGGAATCTGAGACGTCTCCTTTGCTGTGACAGGGTGAGAGGTTTATTGACACATGCCGTTGCCACATGTTTGACGTGGACACTTCAGTGACGGAAGACAATACAGGCCTGTTGGCAGTTTCTCAAACCTTTTTGAGCTTTCTTATTTTTATAAAGTTCACATTAAAGACCGTTTAAGTTTAAGACAATCACCTAAGGCTTTAATTACAAGGCGACTTCAGTGATTTTAGTTAATATGAGTCAACATAAAGTGTTGACATGTTCAGATAATGTCACTTGCAGGAGTTGGAGAGCAACTAAATAAACCTAAATTACAT
>OMLM01009080.1:0-21020 GCA_900302695.1 Helostoma temminkii | reverse complement strand
CATGTTCCACAAAACTGAATTATGTCAGTTGGAACCTAATATTTTGAGTTGATAAAACTATTATTATTTAACTTGAAAACATTTGCTTTCAACTGACATAATTCAATTAATTAATTCTTTTTTTGATTGAGGAGCAGGCCGATCAAAGCTACAACCTTCATATCGAACAAATCATCCTATTATCAGCTCCTGCTTATGTCATAATGATTGTCAAGCAAAATTATAGTTGCAAATAATTTTTACCTCTAATAAGGGCTCATCATAATACAGAGCAGTGGACAAGATATTTGGCAAAATAATTAAATGTAATTTAATTTAATGTGATTCTGCTCTGTATTTGTGTCACTCTGTCCAAGCAGCGTGACACTAATTATTCAGAACTAACTGGTTAATAGGTTTGATATAATTTGGCTTGTTCTTAACTTTTTTCATTAGTTTTATTATTTTTCTAAAAACCTAATTATCTAGAACACTGTGGCCTGAACTGAACAAACAAGATTTCATAATATACCTCATTATTTGAAAGGCAGGTGTTTCAAAAGTATAGTAAATAGTTTTTCATGTTTGGAACTAAACGCCATCTGTCAGATCTCCAGCGCAGTGTAAATTATCCTTTTTTTTGAGAGCGTCGCTGAAGTGTGACTGTGGTGAATGGCAATGGGCAAAGCCCTTAAATAAAGTGGGAGTGCAGCGTGAAAAGCCTATCAGCTCGGCTCTCTGTGAGACGTTAAGAGGACAGGACAGGCTGATGAGAATGGATGGGAGGCCGCCAACCCACTAGCTCGTTCACTCTGCATGTATTCAATTTTCCCATTTCAGTTTTTTCTTACTTTGTCTTTATTCTTGTTTTTCTTACTGTAAATAAGACATTTTGCAAGAAAAGCCTTTTTCCAGATTTGATATTTGAGAATATTCTACAGCTTTGGCAGGTCATGTGAATAAATTTCCATATATTTGCCCTATTTGATGTTCTGAACATTTTCCGTTCTTTCAGGAAAATCAAGTATGTTATAGTGCCTAATAATAATTTATATCATACAACATTGCTTTTAGCTAATGAACAAGAATATGACATTTGTTGGGGACTATTTTCAGACGAGTATGGTGCTCTAGCTAGCATTTTAATATGCTTCCTACAATCTTTTTTTACTCACTCTTCTTTCCACTCCAGATTTTGTGCTATCTTCTTCTCTTTCACTCTCTCCTCCCTGATGAAACGTTAATCTGTCAGGCCTTGTGTATTTCACAGTCTCTCTAACGGGACACCAACCAAGAGATTAGGACTTTTCCATCCATCTCCTCACCTTATCTTGGTACATTTATTTTCCACTGTACACATTCTCAGCCTGTGAAAGGTGCCATATGGGTAAAAAATTACGCCTGCGCCACTCTATGAATAGTCAGTTTAATTAAACTGTCATGTTTCTCCTACTTTGCTGATGGTTATTTTCATTCACAGCTACATCTTATAATGAAATTTGTAGTCAGTCAGTCAGGAGGAATTCACACACACACACACACACACACAATCGATCAGCTTCCCTCTTGGCAAAACAAACTGAATCAGGGTTTGAATATTGTGTTTTACTGTCAGAGTTGCTTATTATCCTCTGAGGCCGGTCTTACTGAGCTTGATGATTTCTTTTAAACTCACTGAGCAGAGATGTCCTAACCCCTGTTTTTCCTCTGGATTTCCAGAATGCGTCCCAGCAGTGTTTTAGAAGTGGACTGCTTTGCTAAAAATGTGCGCTGAGTGTATTTTTGACAGAAGCCGCATCAAGCAGCACAGAGTAGATTAGACAAACAGGAAGTAAACACACATCACTGATAGAGAATCTAGTTAATTTTCAAAATAAAACATTGAAAGTCCATGTTATGTCTGCTTGACACTGCATGTCAACCATAAAAAGTAATTAGTTATGAGGACTAATACAAAAAACTACATATATCATTTTGTGTTTGTTAATTTAAGTACATATTTAAGAACTCATTGTAAAAAGCACAAATATCCACAGAGAATACCAAAATCTATAAGTTGTCAAAACGCCAGACACACAACTCTCCGCTGTTACTCTAGTGGGAAATGCCGCCTTGCGACTCCTCAAACCCGCACCCAGTGGAAAACAGGAGTAACAGTTTTTATTGCCTGTTTGTTGAAGATTATGGTCCCTGTAAGTGCGTTATTGTCAATACATAGCTGCTTTATGAGCCACAGGAGTCATATGCCTCATTTGTGCTATATAATAATTTGTATCTGTATCTATTTGTGTTAGAAAAACAGAACATAGAATAAACGGTCGTGATGATTAAACTTTCATTTCATCCTCCTATCCATCATGACATAGTTTATATCCAGCGTCAGTACTCTGTTGGCCATGACACTTGCTGTGCTGTGTGTGCTAATGTTATGAGGACATTCACTTTAAAGGGTCATGGTTGGTTTGGCTTGAGCAAATCCCAAAATTCACATTTAAAATGGCAAAATTACTCAACAGTACTGCAGCTGCTGTAAATTCAAAGTGGACACCCTGGGAAGCCTCGTGAGGTCATACTTGGCTTTAGTTTTTGGTCATTTGGAGTTGGCAGGAAGTGGCTTGTTGTGAAGTGTGTGTCACTTTGCTTAGTCAGCTGTTTCGTGCTGAAAAGTTTCTCATCCTCTAAGTCGCTGTCTTAAATCGCTCTGTGTATGTAGCTCCCATGGTGATGTTGTTTCCCTAGCACTTCATCATCCTTCATCCTTGGATGTTTTCACCCATCTTAAATTACAGCCAAGGCCGATGTGCATATAGGTTCTACACGGATGTAGTTACAGATTATTGCATCAAAGGTTTTTCAGGTGATGTAAGTAGAAAGGAAGTGGTTCTAGGTTGCAGTTTTTCTGTGTTCATGCTCATTAAACAGAATTGATTAGGAAACAGGTGATAATACATGGTGGTTATGTGCTTAAAACTTTGAGCAGAGTAGTAAATGCAGTACGCATGTAATAGCAGAGTGTTCAGAATACATGTGTACCCATTCAAAACATTCTTGCTGCGGCACATATTTTTCTCCACCCCAAGAGGAATTTGCCTTTCTGTTCAAAGCCAATAGAAATAACTTGGTAGCTGATTAGATTAGATTGAGATGTGGAATAAAAGTGGTCTGGAACTTCTCATTAGATACTGTATACAATGCTAACATATGGTACTGATGGATGAAACCTGTTTGTTCATCTTCCTACTGTACATATCTTCGTATCCTCCCTTCAGGTTCTTCCACAAAGGATGTGGGACCATCACTGGGCTTAAAGAAGTCCAGTTCTCTTGAGAGCCTCCAGACGGCTGTTGCAGAGGTAACCCTCAACGGGGATCTCCCCTTCCACAGACCCCGGCCCCGTATCATCAGGGGGCGCGGCTGCAACGAGAGCTTCAGAGCAGCCATAGACAAATCCTACGATCGACCGGCTGCCACCGAAGAGGATGATGAGGGCATGGAGACACGTAAGTTATCATGTGTTGCATATTCACCTGTTTAATGACACTGTCCTCTTGTCTGATGAGTCACAGGTTTGATCCCACCGCAGCACAGCAGCTGGGAATCCTGTCAGCGAACCTCAGTCACCCTGTACCTTCTGGTGCATGTCTGAAATGTGAACTTAAACATTGATGACTTCAGTGACTTTGCATTACGTTTTTACTAAATAACACTAAACCACACTAACACAGCAAAGATGACTCTTGCCAAGGATCATTATTCAAACTGATGATATGTCATCCATTAAACGCCTGATGTGGCTTCAGTATGTTTGCATGAGAGCATTTTGTCTAAATGCTCTATAGCTGGTAGCTGATTTTATCACTGCTTGTGGCAATGGCATATGGCTGACTCTGGATATAACCATCTAGTGACTCTGGATATAACCATCTAGTGACTCTGGATATAACCATCTAGTGACTCTGGATATAACCATCTAGTGTATCAAATGCTTCACACAGTCAAAAGGGGCTCCCTAAAGAGACTGAATCAGGACAATGGGTAAAGGTTTGCACTAGACTAGCATCCAGACTAGAAATTAGTCACCATTAAACTGCCTTCTTCCAACACATTTGAGCATCATAAAAAAATATATTAACTTGTATTACATAATATAAAGCTTGTTAAACAATTGATTTTAAAGGCGTTCCATGCAAAATCTCTCTGACTAGCATTTAGCGTGTAGTAATGTGCAGATATACTGTATCGCACAAGATGATCTTCATTCATCAGTTATTTAATATGTTTTATGTGGCAGGACATTTCAGACACAGATGTTTTTGCTTTGTCATAGGATAAAAATATAAAATAATAAAATAACATGATGGGAAAGAGAAATTAAAGACAGTGGTTCTGAAGTGGTGATTGACCAAAAACCAAGCTGTAGGAAGCCACTAATTTCATAGAATTTCAAAACTTGCTGATGTTTTTATTATACACTGCTCGAAAAAATAAAGAGAACACATAATCATTCCAATGTAAGTCCAAGTCCATCACCCATCTGGGATATCAACCTGTCCAATTAGGAAGAAACACTGGTTGTGAATCTATTTCACCTGCTGTTGGGCAAATGGAACAGACAACAGGTGGAAATTAGAGGCAATTAGCAAGACAACCCCTATAAAGGAATGGTTCTGCAGGTGGTGGCCACACACCATTTCCCTGTCCTCAGTGGGTCCTGGGTATCTTCTGATACATGTCAGTGCTAGACCTCATGTTCCTGGAGTGTGTCAGCAGTTTCTGCATGATGAAGGCGTTGATGCTATGGACTGACTTGCCTGTTCCCCAGACCTGAATCCAATCACGCACCTCTGGGACATCATGTCTCGTGCCATCCACCGACGCCACGTCGCACCACAGACTGTGCAGGAGTTGACTGATGCCCTAATCTGTGTCTGAGAGGAGATCCCTCAGCAGAAGATCCCATCAGGAGCATGCCCAGACGTTGTAGGCAGTGCATACAGGCACCTGGAGGCCACACACACTACTGAGCCTCATTTTGAATTGTTTTGAGGAATTTCCACAGAAGTTAGATCAGTCTGTGATCAGATTTTTCCACTTTTATTTTAAGTATGATTCATCCAGACCTCCATGGGATAATGATTTTGATTTCCATTGATCATACCACTGTGTAATGAATAAAGATTTTCAACTGGAAGATTTCATTCATCAAGATCTAGGACGTGTTGTTTAGGTGTTGCCTTTATTTTTTGAGCAGTGTATTTTTTCCTCGTAGTACCATCTTATGGTAGTAAATGTATTGCTTTTCATGTTTTTTTAAGAGCTCCTGTTTAATGGGCTCTTGTGCCATCTCATTTTGAAGCACAGCTCTTTAATCACTTGTATCCTCTTAAATTCTATTAGGCTTTCATATATTAGGCTTATTCTTTTTTTGTGTTTTTTACTTGAAATTATGTGTTCATTAAAAAATAGCAAAATTTCCCCAGTTATTTTTCTCGTCTTTATTTTCATATCTTCTTTCTTTCCTCGTCTTCAGTGGAGGAGGACACAGAGGAAAGTTCACGATCAGGGCGAGACTCTGTGTCCACAGTGGCCGACCAAAGCCCACTGCCCAGCACTGAGAAGCCCCTGCTTAATGGCACCAATCGCACCAAAGAGGAAAAGAAGAAAGACAAAGACAAGGGAGGGAAGGACAAGAAGAAGCAGCAGCAGCAGCAGCAGCAGCAGCAGGAGGGAGGGAAGGAAAAAGACAAAGGAAAAGCCAAAAAGGGCATGCTGAAGGGACTTGGAGACATGTTCAGGTAAAACTATAAAACTTTTATACAACACAGTATGTTAAAAAATGAGCTTCAAGCAAAACAAGTCACCATAAAACATTATATGAATGCATGTTTAAATTTAGTTTTGAAGATTTTCTTCTGGTTAAAATAAAAAATGCTGACAACTGTACAGTGTTAGCACAAAACTGGGAAACACAAATCAACTGAGGACTGAATTGTGTTCAGTATTAGTGTTAAAAACTAGTTTGTGTGCCGTTCTCCTGTGTGGATAGCAAGATCCTTGCTTTATCTCTTAATACAAGGAGCATCTGTAATGTTTTAAACTGATATTTTGCGACACAGTTGAGAAGTTTTGATTATTAAGCTCAGACACGCCTACACTAAGTAGTTAGAAGAAGCTTTAATTAGGCTTCTAGGCAACTTAACCTTTATGGCTTGTTTCTTTGTTAATAATTCTTCCTGCATCTCACCTGCCAAACTAATCCTCTATGGCTAAACTGACATCCTATTAGTTTACACTTCCTCCTCTTTGTCTGTCTCCATTACCACTGGTGGCCAGGTCATCTGATCTTCCCTCCTTCTGACTGGTTAGGATTTGTTTGTGTCTGCCCAGTAATATATCCATATATCATATTAGCTAAAGTGGTGATGACAGAGAAGCAACTGAGAGAGGAAGGTAACAGCCAGTTGTCAAACTGCTCATGGATCAAACTTATTTTAAACTCTCAGGTCACAAGAATTGTGAAAATGGCAAAATAATCTCAATTTGGGGTCCACTTACAATATAGTTTAAAAAAAATCATGGTGGAGCGGTATTCAGTGGTATTGTCATTCAATTTTACCTTACACTTTGCCACAGCAAACAAATGGAAAACCACAGGGAGTTATTTAGGGCGATACAAAGTTCCTTCTTTCTTTAGTTGGAAAAAATAATCAAACATTTTATTGAATTCTTTCTACCCTTTTTCTGTGCCACCTAGAGCATTTGTGACGCTTTCACAAGAAACCCTGAGATGTTTTCTTTTTGCCAAGATCGTATTTGTTCATATATTCAGTGTGGTATTAGAGGCTTTTCTGAAGTGGAAGAGGTTAAGTACGGTACAGCTATGACATTTCAGCCTTACATTTGGAACATGGTTCCTTTACACTACTGTTCTAAAGTTTGGGGTCGTATAAAAACATACATGGATTTATCTGTTCTAACTTAATTGCAAAGTGGTTTTTAACAGACAATCAGCATTTTAAATTGGTAATTGTGTGTTTGCGGATGATGCACCTCTATGCGTTTATGTACTGTAGATATTCCATTAATAAAAACAGCAGTTTCCTGCAACATACATTCACATCCATCATTAACAGTGTCTACTCTGTACTTCTGATTTGATTGACTTTTTTACAAAATCTGTGAAAATCAGGGACATTTCTAAGTGACACCAAACGTTTGAGGAGTTCACGGAAGACAATCAGGGCCACAAACACACAATGGACTAATCAATGTGATGCTCATGCACATGCTGGAATAATTAGTAAGGAACACACACATTCAAAAGCATATTGTGCTCACACAGATGTGGGTGGTTTCATTAAACAGCAAAAACTCTAAATTGCTTGCAGTGTTTTCAAATCAAATCCACACACACACACACACACACACACACACACACACACAATATCATCCAATCACTCACAACCAAACACACACCCACTCCGGCATTTATGGTTCAGCAAGTGCACACTGCCATTATCGTCTGTCCTCCTCAACACTCCCTCACACTAAGGTCTAGTTTTCCTCCCAGATGATAACGAATGGTGTCGTTGTTAGAACATCAGTGTTAAAGCGCCTGATTGGCTCAATATTGGCCAAACCACTTGTGTTCCATTAAAACTCAGTCTGACTGCTTGTTTGATCCAAGTCCACTGTTTACTGGCAGAGACAGTTGTGAGCTCCAGAATAATGACATGAGATCTATTCAACCCATCTGTGTGTCTAGGCTGCACAACTTTAAGGAATAATCCACAAAACTGTTACGTTCGTGTTAACACACATGTGATTCATGGTGCATTTGGTACATTTCTCTAATGAGCACATTATGTTTGGTAGATTCGAAAAAAAGAAACGTTTCATGTTTGATAAAAATAAGACAAAAGCTTGGCTGATGCCACCCAAGTAATGTGTAGCTACTCTGTTTTAGCTGATTGGCTGATGAGGTTTTAAAGACCACGTGCTGTTATTTATCTCTTTAAACGATTTAGCTCTGTCAAAATAAGTGAGACACTTCACAGGGTGTCCATACATACATATATACATACACAGCATGTCTCATTCTTTCATTCATTTAAAAAAATAAAACAAAATAAAGTTTTTATCTCCAAAACCAAAATGAATAATGGATAACTCATTTTCTAATTTCAGAGTTTTGTCCTCAAATCAAAAATGGAAAAAATGTGATAACAATCATTCATATGTCAACTGTCATTTTTTTCCTTTTTTTAAAATTTTTTTACACATCATCTTAATGTTTACTAACATTATTGCTAATGTTCGTTAATTGTCATAAAATGGTAGTTTGAAAAATCTTAGTCCTCGTCTTTCTAAGACTCTTGTTACTAGCATCTCTGTTATTGAAGGAATCTGTATGCAGAATCCAAAATATCCTCAAAATCTCGCACTCTTACCTACATGGCTATGTATAATTCTTTTCAAAACTATTCCAGTGTTTGTAATTTTGTGCCAAGTACAGTAGTAATTGTTTATTATCTAAAGAATAATTACTTGCATTGCTGTTCACTGTTCACCTGCACAAGAACCAGTATTTTCCCATGTGTGAACAGGACAGGTGTGATGTTATGTTCTGCTAATAGAGAAAAGTGAATGCACCACATTCAGAAGCAGAAGACGTTATGATTTAGCTACTCACACGGTTTCCATCTCTTACTAAAAAGGGCTGAAAAGTTATAAGAATTTGCATGTTTCTCTCGTGTCAGTGTCAGCATGTCGTGATGAAACAGAATGTAAATGTGTGTGTTGGCCCAAACCTCAGAGGGCAGATGTGTCGAGAACAACGTTACCTGTTTTTAAAAGCTTATAAAATGCGACGTGAGTTAGTTCCCCCGAGTGGCTCTACAGTGCGTCAAGAGCTCCCGATGAGTGTCACGTTTGAGTGAGTGTGTGTATGTGAACGAGTGAGTGAAGGCTTTTGAATCAGAGAGAGCTCGTACTTTGATGTGTGTTTGCATGTTGGGTGGATCAGGAGTGGGGAGGCCTGTGGAAGTCAGAAGTGAGGAGCCATGTGAGTGTGTGATCAACAGAGCTGCCACTGCCCGACCCTCTCATGTCTCGGAGGCCCCACACTCAGTCCCAATCAAAGCCTCATTACCATCAACCCCTGCAAAAAGAACAGCCTGCCAACTCTGTAGCCATCTCTTTCTCTCTTTCACCCCCTCACCCTCTCTCTGTCTCTCTCTCTCTCTCTCTCTCTCTCTCTCTGATCATCACTTGGACTCAGAAGCAACACCCAGTCTGTTAGTTTGGCATCAGAAGTGATGGTAGCTGCCCAGAAATTTCAGAGCTGCACAAATTTTGCAGTGGTTTTACTGTGTGTGTGTGGTGTGTGTGTGTCTGTGGTGAACAAGTGAACAAGCCTGAACTTAGAAAAGGCTCATGCTGTGACAAGCTTCATGATGTGTTGCAGAAGAAACGCAGTGTGGACTGTTACTGACCATTCTCGCCGTCTGCCAGTTGGGATTACAAAGAAACTCACAGTTTTATTGATTTATTTGAGAATATTTTTATTTTATTTTTTTTTGTAGGAGACATTCGAGTGATTCGTCATGTTCCGTCTCTTGTTTCCTTGCTTGACCTCTGCCACATCTTTCAATTTCAAACCAAGACCATACATTGCTTAGGAGTTTAATAACACATAGTGGAGAACGGCAAATAAAATGATTTCCTCTGTACATTAATTTTGTAATATTAGATGTCATATTTTTAAAATTGTATCTGAACATTAATAACTTCTTACATTTATATCAAATTACATTAAATACCACTTTTCTCAGCTTTACTCAAACTTTAGTGATGCTGCATATTTAATATGACAACAAAAACTGGCCACAACACAACCAGAAACTAGTTTGTACTTATGCTGTTAAAGGTCATGGACACACAGGTGGTGTGCTCACTTGTGAGTTCTTCAAATTCTGAAGTTTTTCTAACCACAGAAACCAGTTAAAACTTTGTTGGGCTCACAAGACAAATCGAGCCTAACTGTGCCTGGAATATAAGATTAATAAATGCTCTGGTGTCATGGTTAATACTCTGTCTCCTCTTCAAAGTTTTCTCATTCTGTCATAAATCTTGTTGTGTGTGTGTGTGTTTGTGTGTGACAAGGAGAGTTAGGCTGTTTTAAAGGGGCTGTTAATGAAAGTTAGTGGTGTGGAGAGAGAAACTGTCAACCGTCTCTCGCTGTGATAGATCGCTCCTGCTCCTAGCATTAATGGCGAGCCGTCACTCTTTCAGACATCCGCAGTTAAATTAATCAGGTAATGGAGCTTAGTCTCTGGACCCCCACCCCTACTGTGGTTTCTCCTCCTCATTCCTGTCTTCTTGCTGTTCCTCAGTTTGTCTTTTACACTCCACAGCATCAGTATTTGTTGTCGCTCGTGGGTTTGTGTTGTGACAAGCAGGTACATTAGCAGTTTGCAGAAATGTTATGACCGTCTAGTTATCATCACGGTCATGATAGCTGATAGAAAAACTTAGTCTGGGTCTCATTGCTATCCAACCTCCCGTTGGTGTCCTACAGCCAAAAGTAGGAGCCCATGTGCTTCTGCAGGTCCAACCATTTTTTTTGATAAGAAGTTCATAAAATAAAAGTTGTTCATTACCCTGGAAATTGGGGAGTGGGTCATGTCAGAAATGAACTACAGCCTCCTGTTAGCTTCCCCCAGATGAAACTAAGATCCCACTTCCTCTGGCATCATCATACATTTTCATAAAAGGTTTAGAAAACTAAAGTTGTAGAGAACCTTTGGTAATGTGGACTGAGTCAACTCAGAGTAGAGCCCCAACCTCATATTGGCCTCCTCCAGGAGAAAGTAGAACCCAAGTGCTTCCTTTGATGCCTATTCATAAATTAATGCAACTAGAATAAGTCCCTGACAACACACAGGGTATTTTGTCTAATAACCAAAATGACTATGAATTTTTGTTTCTGTCTTAATTTTGTACCAGACTTTGGAGAGGCTGTAGAAAATATGTTGAGTTGATTAATAAACTGCACACACATTTACCCAGTTTGACAAATCACTAGACTCTCGAATAGCTCTTTACCGTCTTTTATTTCATATTTTTTGAGCTCCTCACACACTTAGAGATCAGTAAAAACACCAGATGTTAAAACTCCGGGCAGCATCTGTGTGGTGTGTGCACTGTGTGCCAAAGCAACGCAGGATGAAGGATATTGTGCTGGAGCTCAAATTCTGCTGTGATTTGGGCTTCAGTCCACTAAGCCGCTGGGAATCTGCAAAGTCAGAGAAATTGATGCCTAGAATATCTTGTCACTCACAGAGTCACATTTCCTACTTTGTTTTATTTTTTCCGCTTCCTCTGGGTGTGACGGCAGCAGCAGCAGCTTTCCGAGCAGATTCAGAGTGGATTTTATACAGGTTTATATTTCCTGCTTATTCATGTATTGCATGGCCTATCTGGAGGTTGTTGATGTTTTTCTGCAGAGCTGGTCCAACAGTGGAAGCTACAGTTGGTCCAGCTTGTTGTAGAACATCAGTGTCAGCATGGGAGCTCAACTGTGTGTGAATTGTTTTTTTATTTGTTTACACAGATATGTTCTTTATTCGCCTTTTTCCACACTGTTCTTCTGTTTCAAATTCTTCCACGCCCACTGTTTCCGTTCCCAACACACCATAATATTTATTCATTCATTTTGCCTCTCACCATTCATCTCCATGAAATGTTGTTTTCCTCAATAGCTTTTGTATTTTAGTGTTTCACACAGTCCTCACTCACAACACCAGGCTTTATCTGCAGATTGACTTGCTTGTTTTGTCCTTTTTCCCCCTGTGTTTCTCTCATTGATTTGCTTTATTTCCCTTGTTTTAAATTCTTTCTTCTCTACAGCCTCCCATTCACATCATTCACACACCGCACTCACAATCTAGTTTTTTCTCTCGGGCTCATTCAGGAAAATTACACCTTTTCTCTTTGAGTGTTAAACACGCTCTACTTTTGGGGTTTAAATGTCTTTGCTTTCCTTTTGATCCTGTGACTTTCTCCTTCTTTTCACTTTCTTTTTATCTTTCGATTCTTTTCACCTTCTTTTGTCTCTCTCTCTCTCTTCAGTCACTTTCACCCACACACATACACACACACTGAAACACACACCTCTTGAGGTTGCCTTTGTATTCTTCACCACAGTTTGGTTTTCAGTTTTAATGTTTCATTCATTGAGTTTCTCTTGGGCAAGTTCATTTTTTTTCTTCTTGTTCACTGGCTTCTGTCTCTTTCATTAACACACACGTGCACGTCTTTGGTTTCTCTCAGGGTTCTTTCTTTAGAAGTCGTAGATATTCTCCGCGGACCAATTTCCCCGTGAATAATCACGTAGTTTCATTGTGGAAATGAGCGTGGTGCCGAAGTCATTTCTTCAACAAGCTTCAGCTTTATATTGAGTCAATCATGCTGAAATATCTCTGCAATGGCTCCTACTTGTCCAGAGTCACTCCCTCCCTATGAATATAATTACTGTGATGGGTTACGTCTGCACCTTCGTTTACCACTCCCCAGCTTTAAACAAACTGAATTGTGTTTGAACTAATGACAAGTGCTTTTCAAATGGTCCATCGACTCCTGAGTTCTAGCTGTTGGGTTTGAATTACAATCATATCAAAAAACTTTTGCTTACAGTACACTCAAGGTTCTGGCAGCATAAGAAAATTATCATTCCTTTAAACTATCTAAAACATTTATTTGATTTCCTGTGACAAGTGAAGCAGGGATGGGTATTAATGAAACACTTTAATGTGCCACAGGTTTGGAAAGCACCGAAAGGACGAGCGGCCAGGCGAAAAGATGGATCGTAAAGGCTCCAGCAAGTGGAGGCCTGACGAGACGCAGGTTTCAGAGGAGGAGACGATGAAGATGAGGATGGAGCAAGAGAGGTAAAGTCACGATGTGGCACTTACAATATGAAAACGATTTTCTGCTCAGTATACTGGTGAAGGCCAGTTTGCCTCTCTCTGGACTCTCACATGCTTTGTCTGTCATATTTTACTCAAATCAATATAATAATTTCTGTTAATTTTTCTCTATTTTTTCTTCCTAATTGTTTCACAAGAGCATGTGTGAAGTTGTTGATGTTGATGGGTGAGGCCACCTGGCTCACTGTGAGCATCCCTGGTCCCACAGATTTTAGAAGGGTACAGGTCAGGGCTCTGTACTGAACATGTTTCTGCTCTAGTCTTTACTACTGCTATGTAACAGCATGATGGCGAGAAGACAAGTTGTGTTGTAGTGTAGTCAATCTAGATCTACAATTCAAGTAAAACATTTACTTGAGCTATATCTTTATCAGTAAAGCCCTTTTTCTGCGCATCTTTTTGTCACTTGGACTCCAATGTAGGACAACCCCCACAGCTGAAAACAGGCACATTTATACAAACTTTGATGGAGAGCATCTTAGTCTGGTCTCATTGATGTCCGACTTCCCATTGGTGTCCCGGTAATAGCTACTGTCTTATGGAGTATAGGGCAGAGAATCTGCAACTCTTTATCCAAGCCTATCCTTTTCTGTGCTGTCAACCTTGCGACCGATACTGGACCAGCAGCTGTGGTTGGGATATGTGGGCATATTTTATGTATTATCACTCCATTTAAAATTAGTTATTAACTCATTAATAACCTACCAACAGAAGGCTTTGTATGACCCCGGTGCTCAAGGGTTGGCAGCACCTCCAGACACAGCAGAAGAAACTTTCCATCCCACAGGCTGCCAGTTGAGGCTCACTGGTTTATCGTAGGTTATGTATGTCCTACACTGAAAATTAGGGAAAGCAGGTAGATTGTGAGAAATTGAAATGGACTTTTAAGGTAATCAGGTGGTCGTCCAAGTCCCTTTCTCTCCGCTTGTGTCTTTCTTCTCACCAAACTAAATGTCAGCCTGGCAGTGTGCCAGCTTTTTCAGGGTGGCGGTTCATAAATGCCAAGGCCATTACAGCCCTGCAAGCTAATTAATTTCCATGCTCATGGTGTAAGGGCAGGAGTCATTACTCCGCACAGTTGCTCGTTATGAAAATTTTGTTTGTAATTCTTTCTTTAAGCCTGCAGAGCAGATAGTCTAATAATATGATAATAGCCAAGTCCTTATTTTTAATTGGCGTGAGGTTAATGCAAATGCCACGTCAGATGATTCGGTCGTTATGCTGTATGTTGTTAAAAGTTCAGGATGGTCTCTTTGTATGTTAATCCAGTTCATGGCTTCTCTGTTATTTCTTGTCCTCAAATGTCAAAGTCACATGCATTTATTATCATAATGGATTCTCAAATACTCTGGATCACTGAAACCTATTAGAACTACTGTGTCATTTCAAACGTGCGGCACACAGGACAGAAACCCTTTTTGTCTTTCATTCAGCTCACTCTGCAAATAGATCAGGACACAGGATTTAGTTGTAGATAGATAGATTTCCTTTTTTAAAATCTTATTAATAGGATTTTTCAAAAGCACATTTTCTTTCCTGTGTCATTTTTTTTTACAGATTTAAAAATGCACCATTATAGATTTTTTTAAGCCTTCAGCACCTTTTAAAATCCTTTCATTTGATTCTGAAAGCACTATACACCCAGTGTAGGATCTAAATCCAGTTATAACAGACAAAGGTAAAACTGTGCTTACTGGTTATAGTTGTTATTTTACACCTGTCTCTTCTTTATTTTATTCCAAGATTTGTCCTTGGGCAGAGCTGAGTAGTGGGTGGCTGCATTTCTTTGTTAGTGCGTAACAGTTTAAGCATGCACAGTGCCCAGGGTAGGAGTGAGCTGAGGGAGATGAGGAAAAATGGTAGATGGGAAATGAAAATCAGCCAAATGTAGGTAGGTATTCTGTGCATGCAGCCATCTTGGGAACGTCTGAAAGTATAGTTCCTAAGTCAGTGCAATAATTGTTTTGTTCAGCATTGGGTGTTTAACTCACACCAACCAGCCTTGTCCCCGGCTGAGCTGAAAAGCACAAACACACTTCTTGCTTGTGTTTAACCATCAGCTGAGATACACTGATATTGATGCCACAGGATGTGGAAGTGTGTGGCTGCTGCAGTGTTGAGCACCAATCCAGTTAGCCTGTGATTCACCCAGCTGCCCTCCCATGGTTCAGCTGGGAGCTTTGACACCTCGCTGCAGGGCACCTATTGATTGACCACTGCCAGAGGCTGTGCTTAATCCAGCTGTGATTGACTAGAGGGATGGATTTCCTAGCAGGTTTTAGTCTTAGATTTTAGTCTCCAATCCAAAGCCAGACAAATAAATGTAGACAGACAGTTCTAACCCTACACAGGTGTTTGTAAGGGATAATACTGCATATAGCCGTTTATAATAATATAGTATATTAATATAATATAATAACATGCCTATTGTATTTGGAAATAATGCATATTTTAATGTATTTAGCCTGTAGTACTGATGTACAGTGGCAAGAAAAACTAAGTTAATTATTTGCAATTTATTATTTCTTTGCATAAATTCATCATTAAATGTGACTTGAAATTCACAAATATAAACTAACAATATTTTTAAGTGATAAAACAAAAACCTTACTGGAGTATTTCCATTTTATGTATTTATTTTTTTATGTTACTGTTACTTTTATTTCACTACAAATCAGGGCAAAACATTCACGTACTTTCACTGTTGAGCTTGTGTACTTTATACACCTCTGGTACCAATCTGCCTGTGGCAAGTCTTATTTTCATCAGATTCGCCACAGGTGGATTGGTTCTGTGAAAATAAAGGTTCGGGGAATGATGCTGGTATACCAAAGTCCCCTTAACTTTGTTTTGACCAATGCAAAATGTAAAATATTGTAAGGTATGAAGTATTTAAACTGGAATATTTACGTTTACTTGCTTTGATTTGCTGCAGCAGCCTCTTTGTACCAGAGCTATCTGTTACTGCTTGTTACTTTATTAATCACTGTTCACATTGACATTGTATTTAAGGTGGGAATCACATGGTCGTAAAGGTGATAAGTTCAGTCTAAACAGCCTGTCTGCTGTCAAATCTAGTAATTCATCCTAGTGAACTTTCGTTGACCTGGACACTCGTGTCTTGTATTGTTAAATGCAACAGTGCCTTTCCTTATGGTTAAAGTGCCATAATTAAATGTTACATACAGTGTTTCATTGAATTCCTGAACCCTTTAAAGTACATTGGCTAAAGCTGCATGTCATCGTCATATCTAGACATCCATGTTATCAGTCCAAAAGAACTTCCAGCAGCCAGACCTTCTCCCGTCATGTACTTCCTGCCTTTCAGAGAGTCTATCGGTTGTGTCAGCATTACTTCTAAAAGGAAGGTTTATTACACAGTGGCTACAATAGCACAAAATGGACCATTGTTCTGGCTCGATGTGGTAGAAAGGTCACTCGTCAAACACATTTCTTCTACCATAATGTCCCATCCTGCCATTTCTATACCCTTTTATCTCCTGTCTCTCCCTCTGGTTTTTACTCTGCTCTACTCTTTTTGTTCAACCCCTGACTCCTTGTCCTAGCACTCTCTTTTTTAACCATTTGCCCTTCATGCTAAGAGTGTTTTCCTCTTTCATTAGGTTACTCATTAGAAACAAAACAGGGTTTTCCTTACATAAATATTTTGGGACTGAAGGGGTAATGATTAGGCCAAGTGTGATTTTCCTTCCTGTCCCTTTTCAATCATTGTAATTGGACTTGTAAGACTATTTTTGCCACATTTCTTTTTAAGCGCTTGTCATGTTGACAGGCATAAAGACTGTTTTTAAAGAAACACTCCACTGCATACACATCCCCTGCTTCCTTTTAGAGGCGGCACAAGAAGCCTGAAAAGATTCACGTTAAAGGGTTGTAATAGTAGCCCCAAGATGAACAAAGAAAGCACTTTTTTTCTGTAAAAACTTTGATTCCATGTTGAAATTCAACAGAATAGCACAGTTTCCACATCCATCTATAAACATGAAAAACAAAATTGTTTCCAGTATTTGTTTATGCTCAGTGAATGACACATTGACTGCTTACCCTTTAAAGTTTTATTACAGTATTTAAATTGGGGTTGAGATGCATTAACTTATTTTAATTTATTGTATCATTTCCTTACTGATATTGTCTTAACCATTTTGACCAATATCAAGTATATTTATTCTTAAGAAGCTGTTCTTTCCACAATGTACATTTCTGTTCATTTTGTTGTCGTTCCATTGTTAAATGTTTCCTAAATGCTTTTTTGCATGCAGCTTGCATTTGTATTTGAAGGTGTTGTCTGAATGTTTTTTAACATAAATCTGCAGCAGTTTTATCAATTGATTTATTCTACAAAATTGTAGTAGCAGCATCTCAAATGTGAGGAATTACTTTTGACTTTTACGTCAGGGTAAACAAAACATCTTTTAACTTTGGACATTTGTTTTAGCAGTTTGAGGATTTCTTTCAGTACTTCCTGAAACATTTTTCTTAAGTCTATATAATAAGGAATACAATTAATGAGTTAATGTTTAGATGCTACAGACAGACCTGAACTATTATTGTCTTTTTTTTTAAACTTGACACAAACTATCCCTGTTGACCCGTTGGCCTCGTTATGGAAAAGGGCTGCTTGGAGAAGGCCAGGCGCTGAATTGGTATGTCTGGCCTTATCTTATCAGCTGCTACACTTGTGTATACAATCAGTAGCTGCTCCCACTTATGCTGCTGCTGCGTTTTGTGATGAAAAACACAGTTTCCTCTGGGTTTAAACATAGATCCTTCGAGGGCCCTGCTTCCTTCTGCACTATTAGATAATCACAGCGTCTCCAAATAGCACGGAGACAACATTTAAATCCACAAGCTTTAACCTGACATGGTTGTTGGAATAAGTATACATTTTACTAAAAGATTGGTAGCCCTGTCTAGATTCACAAGGGAACTGGTAAAGCCATCAAGTTCACCACCAGGCTTATTTAAGAATTTCCACCCATTAGTCTTATTTTAGAATGACACAGGGCCCCCCCCTACTAGACTTATTGTTTCGTTATGCACAGCATGCACATTTTCTGAAGGAAGCATTTCAGATTTTAGCCCGCTGAGTTTTCAGTGAAGTTGCACCCCCTACCTCGTCACCGTTGAGCCTGTCCCCTTCGCTTTCCCGCTGCCATTAAAAAAGAGGCCTGGAGAAAAGACAGCAGTATGATAATTGGTAGTTGTAAAGCTCTGATAATTGGCAAGGCTGTAATTATGGGGCCACGCAATAGGTAGTCCCCCCCCGCTGTAGGAAATAGTGTTGCCAGTTATTCACATGATAATGGCCTAGAGAGAGTGTATGTGTGTTTGAGCTGTTCTGTGTGTGATAGAGAGGTGTCAGAGGTGTGTGTGAGAGACAGACGGAAGGAGAAAAGGGTGGTAGCTATACATTAGCAGCACTCTGTGTTCGTCTTGTGTGAGGTGCTGCGTGGGAGAGAGACTATATTATACATTGTTTACAGTATTATACAGTAGGGAAACGGCATAAAAATACACTCCACATATTCTATGTCCTTTAATGGAAAGTTAAAGGGGACAGTAAACACTCACTGGCAGGTGTTGCAGTGGTCTGTTGTTCTGTTAATGTGACACCTGAGATTCACTTTCTCTCATGTTTGTCCAGTGTGTCCACATCCACATAAAGATTTTGCCTGACAAACTGAGCACAGCTCAGTGGCAGTTCCACTTTCCACTGGAGCAGTTTTAACTTGATTCATAGACTTGCATTAATACAGCACTAAATACTGCACAGTGTGTAGTATTTTGTCTATATTGTGGAGCCCTGTGTGTTTTAAGGTCACTGCTACATAATGGTTTGTGAGTGGTCTATATAAAGTGTGGTTTACTACAAATTATTTCTCATAATGTGACCCTAGTGTTGAGTTTTCACTTTGGCTTAGTAGCTAAACGACTGCGCCTAGATATTAAAACTGAATCATTATTATACATCTTTTCTTTTCACTGGGCTCCAGTTTAATATCTCTGTGGTTCTTTGGATCCAGGACTGAGTAAATTTCTAAAGTTCTAGACCCAGTTTTAGTGACAGCTTGACCTTCATCATCTTCTCCATTAGGATCCAGGCTAAGACCAGGGAGCTGAGGGAGCGCCAGGCCAGGGAACGGGACTACGCTGAGATTCTGGACATCAGTCGCACGCCAGAGAGGCCCTCTGAGGAGGAGCATCCGTACGCCGGTGTCAACCTTCTGAACAGCTCTGTGGACAGCGGTCACAGCCGACCCCACAGCCCGCGAGATGACTACCCCCTCATCCATCCGCACCACCAGCACCAGCACTCTGATTCCCTCTACACACAAGTCAGCAAAGTGCGCAATGACAGGCCCCCATCTGCAGACAGGTAGGAGAGTTATATGAATTTAACAACTCTTCTTTTGTTGTTTCAATTAGAAACACTAATGAATTCTGCTGATTAATCAGTTCCACCGGGGTCATTTCCGACCAGGTGGCAGGCTGCCATTTATGGACCACTAACCTTTTTACCTCCAGTTCGAAAGCACGAACCAACCAATTATGTTGTTTCAGTTAAAGGTCTGTCCAGACCTGATTCTGCCTCACATTCCCAGCTCTCGTAACTCTGAGGCAGCATTATTGCACAGAGACTCCAGGCTGGCTATCACACCTGGAGGAGAAAATAATCACAGCAACAGAAGGCAGGCAGTAAATGTCAGCTCGCCGGCTGCTAGACACAATGCACCGTTCTCGAGGGGATGTGGGATTGCTCAGAGGAGGCTGAGAGTGAATGGAAACCTTTTGAATATCTGTCTCTCTTTCTGAGTTCCCTGACCTTTCTACCTCTCTTGCTTTCTGTCTTTCATTCTCTTGTTGATTTCACCGTGTTGCCAGCTTTTTATTTTGCTGCATTCTACCCATCTTCCTGCCTTTCTCTGAAGAATTCATCGATTCAAAGCTGTCTGCCACTCTGGCCTGGGATGGAGACCCTATTCTCTTAGGATCTTCTTTATGTACAGCAGCCAAGCAGCAATATGCAACATAGAACCCAAAGCAAAACCCACAGTTTTAACAGCCAGTAGCAGCAGTTCTCAGCACTGCAGATCTGTGCATAGTTTCTCCCCAGTCCTCACCTGATCAATGAATGGAGAGATTCGTAGCCCTAAGATGGTTGTATTGTACTGTTGTATTGAAGCACTATTGCATGAGATTTTCTTGTGTGCTAGTTAGTGGTAATTTGATTAACACATAGTGTTAAAGCCTGTTCTTTATGTGCTTATGGACAGAGCACAAAAACATACAGCAATTTTACAGGAATACACTTTTTTAGTATAATAACAAATAATAATGAAACGATAAATTGCATGCATACAGCTGCGCTAATTAATGTACTGCATATGAACTGTTGATCAACTTACTATTATGTAAGTCAGTAGGGTTGTTTTGGATTTATCACAAAACTGGAGCGTCTCCAAGCTGCAGTCAAAGGTTGCAAATAGCTGATAGCTGAAGAGAAATTAACCTTATGTTCATCTGGTGGTTAACTTTAATCACTGCTGCTGCCAAATAACTCAGTTGTGTCTGAAGACTAGCTGACACTTTCAAAGAGTTGACAGTTTACATTTAAAGACTGCTCACAACATTTGTAAGCCGCTAGACTCGGACAGCAGGGAAGAAGCACACACTCGACTGGTTGGCAAAATTGTGCACTTGAAGTAAAACTGTACTTTTCAGTGGTTGTGGTGCCATCAGTCAGCAATGTTGGTTGTAAATGTCAAACACGTTTAAAATAGTCTGGATTGCAAGTGACTGGGTCTTAAGACTGCCCAAATTGAAATAGTCCAACCAGTCATCACAACAAACTACACTGATAATCTTCATCATTAAGTTTGTTTGACTTTATCAGTCGGTTTAGTCACGTCCTTATTCATTTAGTTTTGAGCTACGCTAAAATTCTTGTGTCTTCATGGGCCTCAGAGACTCCTAGCATGGTCCTCAGTTGGAGGAGTAATGTAGAGGAGAGGAGTAGCATTATCACACCTT
>OMLM01009079.1:0-14440 GCA_900302695.1 Helostoma temminkii | reverse complement strand
ACTGCCTAGGGGAGACATGTATAAAGTGAAAAGTATTGGTCCAAGCACAGAACCCTGTGGGGCTCCGTAACTAACTTTTGTTTGCGTGGAAGACTCATCATTAACATGAACAAATCGGAACCTATCTGACAGATAATATTTAAACCAACCTAATGCTGTTCCTTTAATCCCAATGACATGTTCCAGTCTGTGTAATAAAATGTTGTGATCTATAGTGTCAAAAGCAGCACTGAGATCTAACAAGACAAGAACAGAGAGAAAATCGTTGTCTGAAGCTAATAGAAGATCGTTAGTGACCTTCACTAGAGCTGTTTCTGTACTATGATGTGCTCTAAATCGGTCTATAATTAGCTAAAATCCCAGAGTCAAGAGTTGGTTTTTTTTTGAGTAATGGTTTAACTCCAGCAAGTTTAAAAGCCTGTAGTACATAGCCTGTTAGTTGAGATTAGTCAACCTGCTCTAACATGGACGTGCTGAGTAATTGTAAAACTTCTTTGAGCAGTCTAGTTGGGATGGGGTCTAAGAGACAGGTTGACGGTTTAGATGATTTAATGAGTGAGATCAACTCTGTATGATCTACAGGGAGGAAGTGGTCTAAGTAATCTTGAGGTCTGATAAACAAATCTGGAGCTGTTGTACATCCAAGTCCATTTATTCCAGCTGCAGGGATGATCTGATCACTTTTTTCTCTTCTGGTTATGATTTTGTTAGTAAAGAAATTCACAAAATCATTGCTACTAGGAGTTAAGGGAATACTGGGCTCAACAGAGCTATGACTCCTAGTCAGCCTGGCTACAGTGCTGAAAAGACACCTAGGGTTGTTTTTATTTTCTTCTATTAACAATGAATAATATCTTGATCTTGCCCTCCAAAAGGCCTTTTTAAAAATATATTATTAAACTAAATGTGTAGAAGATGTGAATTACTCACCTTCAACTTTCAGCTGTATTTCTTTGAGTGATGCTCTGTAACTTCCATCATTTCATTGACTCCACACCAGTAGACACCTTTACCTTTATCCTGTGAGGACACGTCACTGATGGAGATGTTGAAGCCACTGTTGGTGTTTGTGTGAGTGAACGTTCCATTTGACTTTGGAGCAGATTCTGTTGATAAAATTTCCTCATAGATGAAACTGTTCTCTTTGCAGAAAAACTGGAAACTGGGTTTGTTTCTGCTTGTACATTGAGTGCTTGTGATTTTATTTTTATTTTTTTCATTTGCTGAATAAGTGATAGGCTGAAATAGGAACTGACTCAGTGGCTATGATAGAGGTTTATAATACCATCGTGTCCAAAGACAACATGGAAATAATTTATAGTGTGTAGAATTTACTTTGGTTCACTTCCATTGTTCTAATTGCTTACACCTTGTCTCAGGTGAAACAATAACCCACAGTGTTAACAACTTAATGACTCTTTAGTGTGTATAAGCTGCTACTCCAGTCTGTCAGTCACAACTGAGAAAGACGTTTACGTGGAGGGTGAAACGTCTTCAGGGTCTTAAAAACTGAACAGAACCTTTAGGACAACATATGTGACTGTGTGTGATCAGTTCACTTATCAGGATCAGCAGTAAAGGTCAATGGAAGATTTATTTCAGAAATGATCATCAGTGTCAGGCCAATGTCACTTTCTCATGGATACAGATAATAACCATCATCATAATAAAACTTGCTTCTGTAGCTCTTTCACACAGTTACAGTGTTTTTAACAAAGGAAAAATGCTGCTGCACTTTTAACCAATACTTGAAAATAGGGTAACTTGACTGTCAGCTGAAGGAATTTAGTTGTCTTAATGGTTCTACGTACTTGGTGTCACACGGGCCTGAGAGTTAACTCTGGAATAAATTATGCGTTTTGTGGAAATGCAAATAAAATTTTTCAGGATTTTTTTGTCCCTTTGTTTCAAACTACAGGATTTAGAAACACACCTGCCCTGACACCCACCAGGCTAAGGAATGTAGCAATAATCATATTAATAAAACTCTGTAACTGTGTGAAAAAGCTACAAAAATAAAGTGTTGTTGAAAAATAATGCTGCATTCTTACCAACATCCAGTTTCACTATATTGGTTTCATGGTAGAGTCAGATCCTGAGTAAAATTTACACTCAAACCCCCCAAAGTCCTCACGCTCAAGCTTTTTAGTGGTCACCCTGAGGTTTTTATTTAGTTTTGTTTGTTTAGGAATAACTACATCAATACTTTTATATTTTATGATGTTTGTGTTAGGGTATATGCAGGTCAATTCTATCCATCTCTTTTCACTTGGCTTAGATGTAGCATCACTGCCTGTAGATCAGAGAAAATGGTACAGATGTGTGTCAGATTCTGAAGAATTCATGTTTAGTCTTAATATTCTGTCAACAAATCCTAGAATAAAACTAAAAACAAGAATGGCTGGGAGGTCTGGCACAGGGTCAGTACAATCTGGCGGCTCTTCTAAGCAAGAACACAGCATACAAAAGAGCCAAAATAAAAGCCAGACAGGAAGCCCTGTAGGATCATGACAACAGGGTTGGGTAAACGTTAATATTGACTGGTGAGTAGCTGGTTTTGGTACCAGTACATCAGATATTTTGGCAGGATGAGGATGGAGCAATGCAGCTGTAGAGTTGAAGTTAAAGCGGCTGTGACTTCCTGTCTCATCATGGCTTTGATTCAGTCTGGAGAAATGTAAAAGTCTCATTAGATAACTAGAAGTTTGTTCTCATGACAGTAACACTGTAAACACAGTTTTTATCATAAAAAGGAAAAAATAAAATTGAAACACAGCATGTGAATCCACCTTCACACCTTCTCATCCAACCTGTTCCTCATGCTCTGGTTCTTGTTTTTTGACAATCTGAAAAACCTGCCAGACAAAAGGAGAAAGTCCTTATTCATATGACTGAATGGTGAAAGAACACAAGCAGCAGAGGAGGAGGGAGGTTGGCTGGCTGCAGTGAGTGTGCAACTAAACATCACTAGCTCTTTAGGGAGATAAAGTTAGTCTGCAGGTCAGGTTTGTTCCCATTTATGACTTTTCCCCCATTGTTTCCAGTCTTTCATGCCGTGTGCCTCAGTATGCAAGGAAAATTTGAAATCCACAGTAAAATGTGGTCTGACTATGTCTCACTGTGACTCTCTCACTGTGATTGAGAATAAGGCCTGAGCGCATACACTGAACGCTTTGTCTAAAGCTTTGATTAACTAAGTTGTCTAAGTTCTTCCCTTAGTATGAGACATCTTGCACTTTCATATTTTCTATGTCTATGAACTATTAAAACCTGTGAAGAACTGTCTTATGTTTGTAGATTAACCACGAAACAAACATCAGCATCACCATCAGCACATCCAGAGCAGCGATAATGATCAACACAGATGTTTGATCTGCACGACAAAAGTAGATCATCAGAACACCTTCTTTTAATGTCCAGATCAGTGTGTGTGAAGAATTTTTAGCTTTGCAGTATTAACATTCAGTTTTTACAGCTGATTTAATCAGATAGTGACACCTGGTGATGTCTGTCATTTTAGCCAGTGACAGAGGACTGAAAATTAGAAGCTGCTACACATCTTATCTTATAACTTTATATGTATATATATAGATATATATCTTATATGCTCTCAACAGGTATTTATCTTTACAAAAAGTGATGAGGAAAAAAGAAACAGCAGGTAAAGTGACCAACCTGTAAAAGATAATTTTATAGTCTGTGCCAGCAGCTTATTGAGACACATAGTTATGTTAATGGGAGGTGACCTCTAGAGGCCATAGCAATTATGGGAGCAAAAGAGGAGGTCAATGTAAATGCTTTGCATGAAAATACCAGACAATATGTAAAAGATCAGTAATATGATCTATGATATAAAACTGTAGGAGGTTTCTAAACCTGTAAAGTAGATGCTCTACAAGAGGAAGCTATCGCTGCTGCAGAATCATTCATCATAAAGATGCCATAGAGAAAATGTAAAGGATAAACACTAAAGCATGTCTGAGGATAAAGTATAAAACAGACAGGAACTGTTGGGCATATTTTGATTAGTGTAAATGTAAATCTGTGTGTACACGTTTTCCCAGGTTGTAGTTTATGAAGTTGGTGTGAAGCAACTAAATACTGCAGTCAGGTCAGAATGAAGGGAAATTCAGCAGAATGATGTAAACATGAGCTCATGTGACATTCTGTGAGATTCACTGGACAGATGCACATTTTGTGTGTGAAGGATGTAAGAGTGAAGAGCAGACACTGCTTTAAACAGCTGATCACTGTTAATGATCTGCCCCTGTTTCTCACACAAAACCTGATGTTAACAGATGTGACAGGTTTTAAATGAACACATCAACACACCACCCCCACCAGTTATCTTTCTCCTTGATCAGGTGACCAGGTGAACGTCACCATCTGTCTGATTTTGAAGAGGAGTCAGTTCAGTAAATAGTAAAATGACGTGAACACTCACCTACAGTCAGAACAAGTTTGTTAAAGAACAGGTTGCTGCGCCTGTCAGTTCTTTCTGCTCCGCACCAGTATGTCCCAGTGTCACCTGCTGTCAGATTTCCCACTGTGATGGTGATATTTCTCTTCTCTTTATCATCCTTTATGGAAAACCTGCCAGAGTTTCTCTGGTCAGAGAGGACAATGAAAAGACTGTACAAAAATGATCAATTCAGGCCCCCCAACAACTACCATTACCATGCTTATTCTTTTTATTGAGCTGTATTTAATTACAGCTTTCACTTCTTTGCCAAAATTATTTCAAATTAAATATTTTCATGGCTAAAATCATTATATGCAATTCATTTACATTATTTAATTATAGACCGATTTGCATGTTTTCCTTTGTTTGATTTATGATATTCCTATGATATTATATTCCTTTAATTATTGGTAATTATTATTCTTGTGTACAGTTGTGTCCACTGCCAGTATGTTTAAATGATGTAGGAGCCAAATAGGATGATAAATTAAACACCATTCACATACTGAACACTGGGTGTCACTGTGTCAGTTATAGTAACTTTGGTTACTACATGGTAACTTGCGCACTGTGCAAGTAGAACTGGCTGCAGGGCGAGGGGAAGTCAGAGTTGGATTGTCCAACCCCGCCCATATCCACTCTACATATCCAAGACCTTGTGGGAATTTCAGATGCTAGTCAATCCAACCCAGTGCATATGATCCTACCAACATGTATTTTCATCCATCCATCCATTTTCTATACCGCTTAGACTCTGTAGGGATCACGGTTGTGCAGGAGGCTATCCCAGCTGTCATACAGGGGCGAGAGGCAGGGTACACCCTGGACAGGTCGCCAGTCCATCCCAGGGCCACATATAGACAAACAACCATTCACAATCTCACTCACACCTACGGGCAATTTAGAGTCCCCAGCTAACCTAACTGCATGTCTTTAGACTGTGGGAGGACGCCAAAGTGCCTGGAAAGAACCCACGCAAAGATGGGGAGAACATGCAAACTCAAAACAAAAAGACCCTGGCCAACCCAGGAACATCTTGCTGTGAGGGAACAGTGCAAACCACGGCACCACCGTGCCACCCCCAGAACCTAAAGTCTGGTGAACAGAACCTTTGGGATATTTCTGGTGATGCAACAGTATCTCTTAAGACCACAAGCTTGTGAAAGTTCATCAGAGCTCCTTAGGACATCCTGTGACTCAGACTGATACTGTGAAGACTTATTTTAGACTTTTTAGACTTTAAAATTTACTAAATTATTTTTGTAAATTTTATTGTTAATTCTGCAATGAATGACTAAATATTTAGTGAAATGGAAAAGAGTGAGCAAGCAAGGGGGAGAGAAAACTCTTATTAGGCTGCTGAATATAAAAGACCAGATCATCCAGATCCAGGTTTTCTCACCAACTTCCAATATCTCAGTTTCTGGGGCTGAAATGTTTGGTAAAATTTGAACTCCTTAAAGTCATATTGAAGTCTTGTTAAGCTCTTTATTTTCTGAGTCATAGAGGAAAAATCTGGCTTTGTTTTTCTACGTCTAGTGTTAGACTTTTTATTGCCACAGTTATGACACTGACTTTAGGGCGAGAGGGAAGTAACACAAACAAACTAAGGAACATCAGGAGCTGCTTGTTTAACATAATGCTTGTTTATTTCTTACTTTTGTTTCTACTTTGAAACAAACACTTTATTTAACAGTAGGACACCATCCCAATCTTTGTAATCACTCCTCTGTCTGCTGAAACTAATCAAGTGGTGAGTGTCAACAATCTTTGTCTTGTAAAAATAAATTAAAAACCTGGTTATACTTTTACGTGGTGCAGGTAATCAAGTTCTCTGTGAGAAATCCTACTATAGAAACCAGGTTTCCTGTTTAAGAAAACAGACAAGAAGTCTGAAGGTGACCATAACCTGGTTTCTTAAGTGCATGTAAACACACTGACTGCTTCTAGTTGATTTCTTTACTGAATCAGCTAGAATCAACTGAAACGCTGTGACTCATTAGAAAGACTGAATACATTCAGCTTTTATTACAGATCACATACTAATGTGTTAATTAATGTTAAGTGACAGATGTGTGACATGAAGAATCCTAAAGTAGCACCTGACTCAACATTAGCCCTGAAAACAATCAACAGGTAAAACTGTTGATTTTCTGTTTTTCGGTTTAATCTCATATGATACATGAAATGGGATACAGATGTCATGACGTCAGTAGTGAGCTAAAGATGTATTTGTGAATTTTAAGAACACTTACCAAGAGGCTGATAGGCTGGAACAAATTCATACTTTAAATATCTCTGTAAGAAGCTACATATTTCTAGTGATAAAAATGTAGTTAATGTGACTTTTATTTACTTAATAAAAATAATATAACCTAATACCTTGAACACTTTTTGCTTGCTTTTCCAACAATTGTTTGTTGCACATTCGAGAGAGTGCAGTGAGATTACATGCAACCATCCATCATGTTCGCTGTTGTTTTTATTACAACCTTAAAAAAGGAATAAGAAGCAGACTTTGGAATTCATGTTGTGGCTGTTCACTTTACTACAGATCGGGAAGTCACAGTAACAACTATCAATTCTCCTGCAGTAGAACACACAGAAGAGGAGTCTCACTGTAAGCTCATACATTATACTTCCTCCCCTTCTAAGAGAAATCAATCCCAAAACAACAGTCAACTTCCTACCATTAACCATCCAGCCCAAGCTAGAACCATACAGTCATATGAATCACAAGCTGCAACTACTAATCACATTGTAGACCAATAGGTCATGAGTCAAGAAAATTATCAGTCAAGTCTCACAGGGTAGCACCTCTGAGCCTGTGGAGTTGCCTCCACGACAGGGGGACTCTCATCAGAGTCACAAGTGGTGGATGATGGTGTCTTAACCACTTCCAGGGCCTGCGCAGCACTGGTGTGCCTGGCCGGAGCTGGCAAGGCAGCGGCGTTTGATTTTATTACTGTTTGAAAAACATTTGTTTTGTTATAATGAATTGCAAAATCTTCCACTCAACCTCAAATAATCAAATTAATAAAGAAGCAGGTGCTGCATATTAAAAAAAACTTCAAAATCTACCATATACTGTAGATAAAGTCATGAACATCAGAAACATTAAAAACATCAATTCAAATAAACCTTTTTTTGAAGTATTGCTATTCTGCTATTAGCTATTACTGTTTGAAAAACATTGGTTTTATGTCATAATAAACTGCAAGAACCTTCCACTCAACCTCAAATAATCAAATTATTAAAGAAGCTGGTGCTGCATATAAAAAAGAAATAATTTACTGTAGATAAATTCTTGAACATGTACCAGTCTGTTGGTAATTAAAGAATATTCTATGTCTCTGTTCACTCCTCTCTGCCTTTCTCTCTCCCCATATTTTACTTCTTGGTCAACTCTCATGACCTAATTTCCAATGTGTGTGTCAATAAAGGCAGATGAGCCTTCTCTTATTACTTCTTGTCTGCTACAAAAAGCTTAATGACACAAATGTTTTCTGTTCTTGCTACTAACTGTGATTAAAAGCTGCCACGCTGGTTATTGGTCTGTCCACATCCAGGTCTTTGTTCACTGTTCGATGGTTGGGATTCAAAATGCAGTTTGGTGTTGAGATCTGGGTTGTGTCTGAATCCTGTATGTGGTTATTGGGATGGTATCTCTGGCTAAGGTTAAGGAGAGATATTGGATTGGTTGATTGTGGACAAAATCTTGTTTCACATGTTTCTCAATATACAGCAGTGTATTTTTCAGTTTGAATTTGTGCACTGGTATATGTTGTATTATCTTATGTTTCTTTCTTCTGCATCTGTGAAGTAACAACCTTTTGTTTGTTGTAACTGTGTACTGTATGTCATTGTCTCCAGCCTTGCAACCTGCTTATATCTCATATATAGTCAATTTCCTGTCTCTGCTCTGTCCCTAGTTCACTCACTCACCTAATCAGCCAAATCACCAACACCAGTTTCAATCAGTTTTTAAGCAGATGTGCGGGCTCTTTACCCCTGTCAGATTGTAAATGCAGCTAACCCTGTTGCTGCTCTCTAGCCATTCTGAACCAGACCTGATTCCTTTAAATGTTTACTGAACCTGAACCTATTTTTGGACCTAATGGTTGGATTTGTTGCTACTTTGGTGTGGGTCTGACCTTGATCAGTGTTTGGACCTTTGCCTGTTGCACAACGGGTCTGCCTGCTCATGTTCTTCTCCTGTTGTTTGCTCTACCATGCTTTTGAATTTAAGACTGTGTTTTTGGATTGTGCTTTCGAACTGTGATTTGCTCATCATGGTTCTGCTCCACCAGCTGATAGCATCATGTATAAGTACACTAAGGGATCCACCATCTTCTCTCTCTCTCTCTCTCTCTCTCTCTCTCTCTCTCTCTCTCTCTGCCATACTGGATGCTACTTAGCTCTCCTGCTGTTCCCCACCAACCCATCCATCACCCACATTATGTCTGTACTTGCCTCCTTCAGTATTCACTCCTGTCAATAATTAGTGAATACTCCCCTAATCTTTACTTGATCATAAAAATGAACTACTCTGAAGCTACAGTAAAGCGGCACAGTGGTGCAGTGGTTAGTGGTGTCACCTCACAGCAAGAAGGTTCTGGGTTCTTTCTGTGTGGAGTTTGCATGTTCTCCCTGTGTTTGCGTGGGTTCTCTGCGGGTACTCTGGCTTTCTCTTACAGTCCAAAGACATGCAGTCAGGTTACCTGGAGATTCTAAATTCCCCATAGGTGTGAGTGAGAGTGCGAAGGGTTGTCTTTGTTTAAATGTGGCCCTGCAATGTGTTGGCAACTTGTCCAAGGTGTACCCGCCTCTTGCCCGTATTACAGCTGGGATAGGCTCTAGCACAACTGTGACCCCTGCAGGGACTAAGCAGTTCAGAAAATGGATGGATGGATGAAGCGCCAGTAAAACTTCTCTCTTGGGTACAGTGGTCATCTTGCTCCCCTGTTTGGTTCCCTGGAGAAATGCTCACCAGTCCCACCATTACATTACGCATTTCCTTCACCTGATTACATCAGCACCTCTTTTAATACACATTTAAAGATCCATCCAAGTGTTGACAGCTCCTTCTTTGAGTCCAGTGTGAAAAACCTAACTGTGACAGTATATATGGAAAATTATAGGATGAAGATAACCGGCTAATGCAATTTTGTGGAAAAGCCAAAAATACATTTACAGATGTAAGAAGTGACACAAATGTTTATGTGACAAAGGGAGAAGGGTTTTCAAAATTATTTTTATGTTCATAATAAAATTTTTCTTTTGTGTAAAACACTGCATGCATTATATATGAATATGAAAACTGATTCAATCTAACTTTTCTACCAAATTAAAATATATAGTAAAAAATGGAATTTAATTAATACAATCCAGTCTTTATAAGTTTATTGTAATGAGGAACACCCTGTTCTTAAAAAAACATTTTTATATCATTTTTTGTTTTCTATCTTTGGTTTGAATTGAAATGAATCCTTCCTTCAGTCCTGCTGTGGCAGGTTGACAGTGCGATACAGAGGGTCTTCAGTCAGTCCAGATGTGTGTTTGACAGCAGTGTATGAAGAGCGTTGGCCATTGTCCCTCACAGGAGAATATATGTCGGTGTTTTGAATCGTGACTGTGGAGTACTGCAGTAAGTCAGAAGGGTTTGTAGGAAGGTTGGCAGTAACATAAATAGTTTTCCTTGCAGTTCCTGAGTCTGGCTTCTGGGGGGGCTCTTGTGTCAATGTATAGACATAATTCTTCCAGAAAGAGAAACACAGCATTATTCCTTAAGTATAGACTCCTGACTAATGATGTACATATGTGTGTGTGTATATATATATATTACATTTAGCAGACACTTTTATCCAAAGCGACTTACAAGTGCAGGACTACTATGAGTATCAGTGTCTTGCCCAAGGACACCTCAGCATGTAGCCAGCAGGAGCTGGGTATGTGTGTGTGTGTGTGTGTATAACAGAGAGAGAGATAAGTGCTAGTCATAAGCTCTAAATTATACTAAGGGTTCCTACAGACCGTTTGAAAAGGTCTGCTTTGACCCAAAACTTATCACTGCTCCTTCAACCCCAATTGTGGTTATGTATTATAACCACAGTTCTATGATTTTATGTGTAGATAGACAGATTACCCAACATTCAAGACACTTGCCACCAAATAGTAGATTAACTAAATTAAAATACTGAATAGAAAATGCAGCTTAGTCATTGAGCTCTGTGTCAGAATAACAACACTACTTCATATGATTATGTGGATGATTAGGTGAGTGGGTGAACCAGATAGAGAGGAACCACGGAGAGAGCAGAGACAGGCAGTTGACTATATCTATCTATATATATATATATATTTAAGCAGGCTGCAAAGCTGGAGACCATGACATACAGTACAGTCACAACAAACAAAAGGTTGTTACTTGACAGATGTCCGTTAAGTCTGTGTACTTAGACATGTCAGACCATCTTTCTAAACCTCTGTCATTGGTCACAAAGCAAACATAATCATAATACTGTTTAGACTTTTATTAGCTAAAAATATTCACTTACGTGTTTCTTGATCTGTTCCTGTTTTGAGTCTGTCAATGAAAAAATAGAAAATGTAGGAAAGAGTCAAAAACAAATAAATAAATGAGAACAGGAAAGGAAATGGATTCATGTCTCTATACAGATCTCATTCACAACCAGAACCTTCTGGACTGTCAGAGTTTTACCAGTTGATGTTTGTCTTCAGACATTAAGTTTTTTACTTCATATATTCATATAATTAAAGCTTGCTGGCCCATATACTTTCAGTAAGAAAACAATTCTGTGTGAATGTTGTGCAGTAGTAAATGAACTTCTTACATTTGTAGATCCAAACCAAAATTAACACAAGCACCAGCAGATATACACAGAGGAGAGCAGCCGTGACTGCACTCATCTGAGATCCACCTGCAAAACATCACCACAGAACAAAAACAATTTGTCACCTTGAGTTTCATTAGATGCAGTTGAGTGAATTAAAGGAACAGAAGCCATCACTGAGGTTGTTATTGTGGTTGGAGGCATAGAAACTACAAATAACAGATAGTATAAAACATAATCAGAAGTTCATCTTTAGTCAAAACTGTAACTAATTTGACACATTTTCATATAAACATTCAGTATGAACCGCAGTGGGTTTCTCACCATGAGTCTTAGCAGATGTAGGAGTTGAAACAGAAGGTGCAGTTGAAGTTGCAGATGTTCGACGCACTGAATTGAGACAGAGCAGATTACAGATGGAGTGAGAGAAGAAGGTGCAGAAAATAATAAATACATTTTGGTAGTTTTGTGCAAACAACATCCATCCATCCATTATCTATACCGCTTAGTCCCCGCAGGGGTCACGTGTGTGCTGGAGCGTATCCCAGCCAGCATACGGGCGAGAGGACAGGTCGCCAGTCCATCGCAAACAACATATAATAATGAAATAAACATTAATTATTGTTTTACTTGAGGTAGAAGGGTGGATGAAATAAAAAAACACAGAGCATCCCTTCATCATATTACAACAGGAAGAGGGAGTTGGCAAGGTGAGGAGATAAAGGAGACACACCTAAGGCAGTGGGAGGGGAAATCATTAAACAGCACAAGGAGGAGACAAAGGAGTGAGAGTGATTCAAAGAGGAGATTGTTTTTTTTTTTTGAGATCCTGGCCTGGAAGTGTGCTCAACCCTGGAGTTGGCTGAATAATGAAGGTGTGAGCTTCCTGCAATTTGAGTGATTGTACAGAAGATTAAGCTAAGTCTCATACTATTACACATCTCCTGGCCCTTTATTCCTTCCCCCCCTTCATCCCATTTATCCTACATTCTCCTGTTACCTGTTGTAATACTGAACTGAACACCATCACACCACAATTTTCTTGGTTTACTTGTTTGGCCCTTTGCATAAACACGTGACAGCACATTTTCAAGTCACTTTGTCATTATGGAGCACTGAGTGTGGTGTCAGGCTGCAACATAACAAAACTGAAAGAAGTGAAGGGGGTTCTGAATACTTTATAAACCCACTGTATATCGTTTGGACAATATAATAACTCTAGCACGTCACTGACATCACTACTCCCAAAGCTTTAGGCACTAATGTCTCTTGTCTCCTGCTCTTGTGAACAGAAATAGTTAATAGATTTCTTTTTGTTCTGTGTTTTCCTGGTTAGGTTTAGTTTTTGCTAGTTGTTAATCCCACACTTCATGTTTATAGCCTTGATTTTTTAGTTTTCTACTGCTGCTGTGAACCAACATTAGCAAAACTATATGTTTTTACCATGGATAAATCTGAAGTTCACTGTCTACAGTTCAATAACTTCCCTGCACAGACTGCTCAGGCTGGATGTAGCAGCTCTTCAGTTTTCTGTAAAGTTTTACATTAATGCTACAGCAGCAGGTTGTCTTTCTGGACTAGAAGCTGACCATCCCTTCTTCATGTTGAACTGCTGAGATTCACACTCATGTAGGTCTATTTTTAATGTGTCCATTTCTCTACTCCTGCACTGCTGTAACATTTTATTTTCTCTGCCCAACACAGATTGAGTATCTGAATGTCTTAAAAGAGATCACTTCATTTTCTAGCATGGTCATTTTTTACTTTTAAAATACTTGAAAATTAATCTATTTGAATAAAAGTAAAACAACACTTTTAAAAAAAAAACTCTACTTCGTTAAATAACAAGAAGAAATGTAATTTCTTACTTCTAACCATGGAACTGAGGTTATAGGAAGTTTCCTCTGCCTTGTATTTGTTTACCTGGACTTTGAGTAAACCTGCTGCTTTTATCATATTTTTATCACCATTTCTTTACTCGGCCCCATGTTCTCCATCTGCACTTGTTTGTTTTCTGATTGTTTTTTCCCACATAAAACATGATGGTAACAGACTTGACAGGCTCCCCTATCAACACATCAAAGTTATCCTCCTTTCTCACTTTCCAGCAGAGGACATGACTCTGCAGCAGCAGCAGTGTCTCACACTGAGCAGGGTTGGACATCTTAACTGTTTCAGGGAATTAAACCTGCTACAGGTGAACGTCACCATCTGTCAATGATCCTCTGTCAGATTTCTCACTGTGATGGTGATATTTCTCTTCTCTGTTTCTCTGGTCAGTGCTCATTAGACGCTGACATAAAGATGGACCTTTTTCCTTGAAGATGATTTTTTTTTAATGGGAGGATTTGTTGAGTAACTACACCAGTATGTGAGAGTTTGTCCAACAGATATTAAGACAAACATAAGTAGATAAAAACTAAATGTGTAGTAGATGTGAAAAACTCACTTTGAACCTTCAGTTGTATTTTTCTTAGAGCTGCTCTGTAATTTGCTCTTCTTGATTTGACTCCACACCAGTAGACACCTTCATCCTGTGAGGACACGTCACTGATGGAGATGTTGAAGCCACTGTTGGTCAGAGTGAACCTCTTGTTTGACTGTAGAGAAGATTGTGATGATAAAATGTTCTCACAGGTGGAACCGTTCTGTTTGCAGAAAAACTGGACACTGGACTGGTGGTTTCCTGAGTCTCCACATGTGATGGTGGTTTTAGCTGTTCTGTATGTAGAGTAATTCAACGGAGTCTGAGTCTCACAGTCATCTGAAAATAAGTAGAAATTTAGAGAAATTATGAGATCCAGATCTCATAATTCTGATTTATTCAGATTTTTGATTTACTTTCTTATGCGCTGATTGAAATCTGTGCAGCTGCAGAATCGGCTTGTGTTGCAGGAAAATTGTGCTTACGTCAAGGAGTATGAGTTCTTAATGAACGCCAAACAAACACACTGATCTAATATTTGCACTTTTTGTTGTCAAATCTATATTGGTTCCCATAATTAATTAGTTTGTATGTTTGACACACATTGTCCAGCAGCATTGTCTGCTGATTGCTGCACAGCAGAGGAGATGTGCTAGGAGAAGAAACCAGCACTAGGTGCATTCAGTCAACCAGCTGCAG
>OMLM01009078.1:59000-79986 GCA_900302695.1 Helostoma temminkii | reverse complement strand
TAATGGTTCATAGGTTTTTTATTGCTAATTCATTACGGTATATACACTGCATGCAGTACATTTACTATGATTCAGCAGTTAACATTTGTATCACATTAGTGTATACAGTATAACCCTATCACAATTTTTCATTTTTATCGGTGTGTCCTTCTCATCTAAGAGCTTAGACATTATACACAATTTCCTTGGAGTCCTTGGAGAGTGACAGAGGGAAGAAGTGGGTAAAAAGAGATAAAACATTGAGAAAAAATATAGGTAAAGCCCTTAAAGAAAGTAGAAAAATAAAAAGAAGAAGAAAAAAGAGTGAGACAAAGAGGCCTTGAACATAAAGAGGGAGAAGAAAAGGCTGAAATGGGTAGAAAGGGATAAAAAAAACTATTTTGACTTGTAAGCGGGGAAGCCAGAGTGAGGATCATGCTAGAATACTAATATAAAAAGTGAACTGTGAGAAAATAAGATAAATGAATGATAGACAAGGTAGAGGCAAGAGATGTGGAAGGAGGGCAGAGAGTCATGCTCAGTTATTGATGGATATACTGTTGGGAGAGGGTGAGATGGAAGAGCACATTAGTGAAAATGAGAGAGATAAAGGAAGGATGGCGCAGGAAAAGGGGAAGTGAAAGAAATGAGAAGCGTATGAGACATTTCCCACCCACTCAACCATGAGATAGAGGTACTGCTGTCTGTCTGCAGGTTTAGAGGCGAACAGCTGATGGAGTCTACAGAGAAGCAGAGCTTGTGGTAGTTCAGGCAGAACACGGTGATTATTAGCTGATCCACGATGCACACAACGATGAAACGCATACAGGCCTCAACTCAAGTATTATTATACAAATGATGGCATTTAGAATTAAAATAGAAGTTCAGTTATAGCTTGCATGTGGTACACAAAGACGACGACCGTTTATGTGGGAAGATAATATACTCATACATCATCATACAATCGCAAGTGGTGTGACTCCTTCGCTTTGAGGGATTTCATCAATTTGACATTTATTCTCACAGTTATTCTTCATTCCATTCATTTCAGTAATTAAATAAATGAATGTTGTATTTTTGGTCCAGAACCTCCAAGATTTGGATTTGGAGGTTAATTAAGTGGAGGCCAAACGTCTCATAACCACGTCTATTTCTGAAGCACTAGTACCTGTGATTTTATCATCAAGAGTTAACTTAGGTCTACATTAGCAAACACAGAATGAATTGAATCACTGTATGGTGGACATGTGGCCTAAAACATTTTAATTCAACACTGCCCAACTAATAGATGTGTTCTGGTTGCTCTAGTTAAAGCACTGATGTGATTATATAAATGATTCTTACTGCTGTTTAAAACAACATCAAGTATGTTTATCCGACAACATGCAGGTTTCTTAAAAAGTATGAACCACTACGTATTTCTATGTGCCTCTCCATGTCGGTCTCTGATAAGAACCATGCGCCAAAGCTTGCACTGGGTCAGTGAACCAACAGGCAACCTGAAAAAATGTATTTGTATTACATTGTGAGTGCAGGCACAGATTTAAAAAAAACAATCAAGAAAAAATATATTTGGGCAATGAGTGGGTGAAGGAAAGCATTACAAAAGTGATCAACAGGTGTACTGTAAGAATGTACAGTGCATCACAGTTAGCTTTGTATGAATATTTGTTTTCTTTATGCATATTGAAGTCAGATAATGAATGATTAGGACAATTAAAGGGAGATGCATTTCCAGTTTTTATATATTGTGGGACACGTTTCCCCTGGTCCCCTGTGGAGATTATGCACTTAACTAAAGGTGTATTAATAATAATAAAATAAAATAATAAACTGAAAATAAATTAAGCAAATGTGTTCAAAAGTAACCACATTTATTCTGACATGTACTGTACGTATGATTTTATGAAAACAGACACAACAAGAAAGAAAAAAGGAATATAAGCACAATAAAAAAGACCCAAATCAGGTTTTTGTATCATCAAGTAAGATACTATAACTGCTGATATATCCCTCTGTGTCAACAATCAATACAATCACATTTGCTGCAAAAACATTTCTGTGAATGGCAAAGCTCTCTTCATAGCTGCTGTTCACTTAACACATGGTGTCAGTAAATCCTGCATCACAGCGGGAGGAGAAGAAGAAAAATTTTGAAAAGAAAGCCAAACGCTGCTGGCACTGATACAGTAGCTTGTTGTTTGATAATACTTTACTGATCTGTCACTGTTCCTTTCTTTGTCCCGAACTACAGTAACTGAATTTAAAGCACTTGGAAAAGAAAATGTGCAGTGTTTGTTTATTGGAGAGATGAAGAATTAGAGAAAACAAAGTTTTACAAAGAGAAACACAGTAGAGGAATCATAATATGTACAATTTCTTTTCTTTATTTAATTATATTGAAATCACAACCAAACCCAGTGTTTAAAAATGGCAAAGCGTGTAAGTATCTGGAAATGTTTAATTCTATACTCCATCATTATTTTAGTTTCTGTAAAGATGTGTAGCCAGGAAGATTGGATGCAGAGCGAGACAGGAGACGCAGATGGAGGAAGGTTTAAGGAGACAGGCAGCTGCTCAGAGTAGTGAATCATGTGACAGATAGGACCTCTGCTCCATACTGCATTACCTCCCTGAATTATCTCACCTTCTGTCTTGTCTGTCCCTTTCCCTTCATCTGTCACTGTAAATCCCTTTCTTTCTTTTATAAAATTCTTCTCATCCTTATCTCCATCTCTTTAAATCGCCTGTGCTCATTTTCTGTTTAATTGTAAACAGTTTGACTTCTCATGCCAGCCCTCCATTTCTTCATTTTTGTGATGCGTTTAACTGAAATCCTTTCTCTATACTCCTGCTGTCCTTTTCCCCAGCCTTTTTGTTTTTCATTACCTGACTCCTACTTCCTTTTCTGTTTTATATTCCTATTTTTCATCCTTCATTATTCCCCACTCTTTATTTCTCTTTAAATTTAGATATCAATTTAGATAATAAAAAAAATGGTAATCAATAATTCCAAAAATTGCAACAGTTCAGAAAGGCATGAGGAATTCACTTCCTGTGAATCCATGAGTCACATACACATTTCCTTGCGCCAACTCTATCTTCTGAAAATTAATAATAATAATAAACTAAACCCCGACTGCAATTACATTTTTGTTGTGAACATACTTCTAAATTATTATTGCCGGGAAGCAAGTTGACGTAAATGATTGAGGATAGAGGGGGAAAAATGGCAGGTTTGGTTTAGGCTATAAAAAGGTTAAGATTAGAGAGACACTTGGCTACTTGGTTACACTAGTGGTTGTTAAACACCCAGTTTTGCTTCTTATTTTCAATCATTTTTAAGGTGTTTTGAGCAGTTTTTCTTTGTTTGATGCACATAAAGAGGAAGAGAGGGGTCATGACTTCCAGCAAAGATCGCCAGCCAGCAGCCATACTTCAACAAGGGACAATGCAGTCATGTTGCATGTGCTTGTAACTATTTGGCTATCTGGCCGTTCCATTCATCACAATCTTTGAAACCTGAAGATGATAATTATTATTTTTATACTAGTATAATTTATCATTTGATTTGTGTAAATTTGGGTATTTGCACGGTAACCAAGTTGTTCATTCTTCAACTCAGTCTCATCTGTCTTTTATTTATTAAAAGCATTAGAGATCAGCAATTCAATCATTTCAAATTCTTACTCTCATATCCCTCATGTATTTCTTACAGAGGTGTATAAAATAATTTCCACCCATAATTGCCACCTTTGGTTCTTCCAATTAAGTTGTTAAGCTCCATTACCTCACATGATTGAATTTTAGATACAGGTAGATTCTCTGTGTTTGTTATTTTGTACCTACAATAATCCTTTTTAGTGCCCACATGCAAAATTTATGTGTGTGTGCTTCATGGTCTTAGAGTTGTACACGGTTGTAGGGTAACAAGGTAAAACTGGAAGTTGGGTGGATGTTTCAGGCAAAATCATCAGTGAACTGATTTTAGCTCTAGTTACATGGTTTTGTGTTTAATGCTTTTCTTTGTGTTACACAGTGTTTGTACAAAGCCAATCAAGTGCTTAGTTCAAGTTCAAAAAAGGAAAGAGGGTTCCAAACTACCACAAACAACCGTAACAGAGCCATGCGCCCCACACAGCTCTTATGCCTTTATAATTCTCCCAGTGTACCCTGTGCACACACAACTCAACATCATACCTCATGTTTTTGTCTTTGTTTCATATATTAGTGGACGGCACAGTGCTGCAGTGGGTAGAACTGCAATCATCTTTTATTCCGCCGGCCGGTTAGGCTCCTTTCAGTGTGGGGTTTGCACCTTCTCCCTGTATGTGTGTGGGTTTCCTTCCACAAACCAAAAGCAGTACAGTTAGGTTAATTGTGAGGTTAATTGCCCTACATGGGTGTAAATATGAGCATGTCTGGTTGAGACAGCGGACACCTGAACCGATCATATATCAGTGCTACTTGAGGGTATGACCTCGTACTTTTTTCATCAGGAAATAGGCTGATACAAGATGAAACCATGTAATGTGATTATAACTTCTCACAGTTTGGTATTTGTCATGAATTAATTTTGACCCCATTCTTTTGTGATAACAGATTTGGCATAATGAGCCACCTGGTGCTTTAAAGCAAAAAGCTTGCTGACAGATTTTGAACTGGCTGGTTGACTATCAGATGTGATCTGACCTAAGAATCTGATACTAATCCCCTGTTTCATGTTTATAAGAGTGTTAGCAGTTTAAGCAGCAGCAGCATCACAGATAATCAAAAAGTTTGTGTCTACTGAGACTAATTATAGGTACTGGCAGACATTATTTTTATATCTTATATCATTTCAAGCTTTGAAATATCATCTTGTGTTACAGTGACGATTATTATAAAAAGACCTTTCTGTGTGACCCGAGTATTAATCGGCAGGTCAATGATTTAAATCAAGGATCAGCAAACAAATAATGTAATCCCAGGTTAAATAAATAGAACAGAGACAGTGAGAAAAAGTTTTAGCAGGTGCAATAAGAGCATAACTGTAAAACTGGACCTATGGCCCTAGTGAGAAGCTATCCTTTATCTTAAAGACGTTCTAATGGTAGAAAACCAAAGTATAGCCTTCACTGTGTGTAGAGGTCACTTACTACCTTTAAAGAGACAGATTTGTACTTTCTCCTACAAGCTAACTTCAGCCCTTTTTCAACCTGGCCTCATTTTTATCCACATTTTCCATCATTCCAATCGATTCTGGCCAAAATCTCATAACTTGCTTCAGTGAAGACATGTTGCTTGGCTGAGTGCGGCTCTCCATTACATTTCTAAAGGGACCAGAGGACACTTAGGCCCAAATCCCCCAAAGTATATTGATTGCTCACCCTGCAATTAGACATATTGGTAAGAATATCAGTGACCATGACCTGGTCATGGTTTTGTGCCTTTGCTCTGAAACGTTTATGCTCTGTGTTAGCTGACTGTGGCTCCAAAATATCTAATACAGATAAAGTAAGCTGCTATTTATTTGCAGTTCAGAGGTCAATAATGAAAAAGAAGCTTTTATATTGAGGCGTATGAGATTTAGTTAATGAGAATGAAAAATGGGACTTGGTCAAAAATCAAGTCTTCCATGGAAACTCATTTCAGTGAACAGACGCAGAAATGATCCAGAATAAAGAATATGATTTTGTGCAAATCTGCAAGATCTCAATATAGGGGATGATGGGACACTCGTCTGTGTCACAGCTATCATTTAGTTTGATATTTCCACATAAAATTCTTCTCTATTGCAGCTTCAACAGCTCCAAGGTTAAGGAGTTATTTTCCCTCTGCGCCTGACTGGGTTTAAATGGATTTTACACTGCTAGGGTGAAAACTTTTATTCCCACTGAAGCTGTCTGCACTGATAAAATATGGACAGTATACATATCAGCCACAAAAAGGTGCATGAAAGTTTCAATCTTTAGTTTCCTTCTTTTTTTCATACTTTTATATAATAACAGAACAGAAAGATCCTGCTTCCTCTGCACTCTGCGCATATAAACACATTTTCTTTTCGATCCCTGTTAATTACCACTAATATGACAACTATTCTGTCCTGGTGTTGACAGGAAAAATAAGTAAAACAAATCCATGATTAAACTTCCATAAATATACAAACTTCAGATAAACAAATTTATATATTCTGTAGCAAATATTAAAACAAGTAAGAGCAAAACAACGATTAACAGTATAGTAACATAAAGACATAAAGTTAACACATTTTCTAAAAGGTCTATAGTCGATACAGTCTGTATGTCTTATTAAGAACTTAAGTAATATTACTTTAAACACTTAAAATATGTTTTGTTGCTAATGCTACTTTATATTTATTCTATATTATATACTTGAATATGATATTACAAGAATGTTTTGAGGTAATTTCTTTAAATTTGTACCAAGTGTCAACTTTGCATTGGCTTTTGTAGTAGTTAGAATCCTATTCTGTTTTATGTAAATCACATAACTGATGATTATATATCATAGTTCACAGTGTTAAGTTGTATTAGTCCGTGTGTATTAGCCTACCACATCTCACAGACACAGGCACTTACACACTGCATATCCCCAAATCCAACACACACAGATTCTGACACACAAATATAAACTACACTGTCATAATAACAGTTTGTTAGTAGTGTGTGTATAACTGAACCAGATCGCTGATCCAAGGTCAGATAGACCCCACAGTGCAGTATTTATTTATTTCGGTGTCTGTGTGTGTGGGCCTATGTTTTACATATAAAAATAGTATAAGCTACAGAGCCACATCTTTGTTGTTTCCAATTTATGCTTAGTTTAGAGGTGGCAGCAATTTAAAGTTGAGCTAATTTGAGAAGATCACTGGGGAAATTTAGAATAATTTGAAGCAGTATGTACAAAATCAAAATAAGCATTTTCTTAACTGCTTTGTTTGCCTTTAATGACTTTTTTTTCTTTAAATTCTTTGGTGAGTTTCACTGTTTTGGTTATTTTTTTCTGCAGTTTAAAGAGGTAATGTGTATGATAAATGGGACCCAACGTGTATTTTAGAAGTTTGTTTTATTTATGTATTTTTTCTTAATTTCATGTAAACATTAACATTTTTCTTAAAGCACACCATGTTTTTGAATGTTGTATGAAGGCACCTACATTTAAGAACACAGGCATTTGCTGTGACCAGGTAATATATATAATTTGTTGTAGCTACCTTGAGAGAAGAACCATAAAGCTCCTGTACTTAGTCTATACTCATAACTTCTGTCACTGTTTTACGTTGCAGATGATTATCACATGGTCACAATGACCACCCACAAGGAATTACACTATACTGATTTTAAAAAAGGCTACAGTCTGAATTTGAAGGCATGGTAGTACAGGATGAGTAGAAAAAAATTATAGAACGAGAAACAGTAAAAGTTACTGCTGAGAACCAGAATTGATTCCATCAATAAAACTGGGTTTTCCACAGTCATACCATAGTGGATGTAATATCATAAAAAGAAACATCTTATCCGCTGCCATACCTGTTTAATTCGGGATCACTGAGCCAAGAGAGGAAATGCTGCTTTGATTAATATTTTAGTCTATAATTTTTGTTATTTTTCATCACAAGTGAAAAATGCGTCTGTACAGTAATAAATCCTCTGATTTATCGCTTATGTTTAAAGTGTCCTCTTACGTAACGGGGCAAAATCCATTCAGTGAAGTCCATCAGAGACAGTTCAAAGCTCAGAAAAGCTATTACAAGGACTAAAGGTGTGTTCATGACTGTTGCATCTGCTAAGCTCTCTGTGACATAACATTGTTGACACTGTATTGTAGTTATAAATTCACAACAACCTTTTTATGTTGCTCACCCACATGCAACAAAGAGCTTTTCTTCTGGCTGTTCCTATTGTTCAGAGTTTCCATGACATTTTTTAGCACTGATGTGGACAATGCATTTAATGTCCACAGATCACGCTGAGGGATAACACAGAATTAGTTTCCAAGTAGTTCAGATAATAATTGATTAGGAGGATAAATTAAAACTTTCTGGTTTTCTAGTTGTTTGGGTTTAAATCGTGACTTGATTTTTTTAATTGGAGGTTAGAGAACGAAAGTGAAGGGAACAGTGAGCGAGAGGAGCATATGAAGGCGAGAGATGGAGTGATGTATTAGTAGATGTAATGAGACTCCTGAGCTGCTGATGTGGCTGCAGCCTGAATTTTAATAGACAGCAAAGCAGAGTGACAGAACAGTTTGACAAGACTGAAATGTGACTTCAAAAGTGGCATAAGCATAAATGTCCCTTGCTATATGTTATATGTACATTTCATATGCAGTGCTGTGAAAGTATTTCTCCCCTCCTGATTTATGATGTTTTTGCATATTTGCCACACTTAAACGATTCTAATAATCAAATCATCAATGCTGCATAACCTCAGTGTGCTTTAGCTTGAGGTCACAAACTGATGGCCGGGCGTTCTGCTTCAGGATTTTCTGGTAGAGCACAGAATTTAGGGTTTCTTCAATTATGTCGTCCAGGCCCGACAAAACAGACCATCACACTACCACCACCATGTTTGACTGTTATTATGATGTTCTTTTTATGAAATGCTGTGTTTTACACCAGGCGCACACCTTCCAAAATATTCAACTTTTGTCTAATCAGTCTACAGAGTATTCAGCGTATTTCTGTGTAACTGTCATCACAGCTGTTACTTTAGCAGACTGATTAAATATAGACTATCAGACATTTAAATAATATAAATGCCTTGTCAGATGTGTAAAGTACGTAAAGTCAATGCTCAAGTACAAGAGCAAGTATTTACCTAGAAAATCATTCCACTACGAGTAAATATAATAATAATTCTTCAATAGGAAGACTGTGTATTTTAACCAGTAAAGAATGTGAGTGTATTCATATTTAGCATAGTAATGATCAATTCAACCCATTAATTATAATACATTGCTCTGCACTACAGAAAAGTACATTGGTGATACTGGACCTTACTTGATATTGGATCACTTCCACATTTCTCAGTATCGCACAGCACTAGTTTTCTGGCAAATGTAAGATAAGCCTTTGTGTTATTTTTGGTCAGTAGTAGATTTCACTTTGGAACTCTCCCATGGATGCCATTTTTGTTCAGTCTCTTTCTTATTGTTGAATCATGAACACTGTCCTTAACTGAGGCAAGTAAAGCCTGCAGTCCTTTAGATGTTCTTTTATGGCCTGTTGGATGAGTCGTTGTTGTGATCTTCTGTAATTCTGGTAGGCCGGCCACTCCTGGGAAGGTTCACTACTGTTCCGAGTTTTCTCCATTTGTGAATAATGGTTCTCACAACTGGAGTCCCAAAGGCTTGGAAATGGTTTTGGAGCTGTTACCAGGCTTTTACATGTCAGTTACCTTGTTTCTTATCTTCTTGAATTTCTTGAGACCATATCATGATGTGTTGCTTTTTTAATACCTTTTAGCGTCAGACACACATTAAGCCATTAAAGATATAATCAAACAATGGAATGGTGGAAAACCCTCTTCTTCTTTAAGTCAGTGAGGAGTTCACTGAAAATTATGGAGAATAATTATATATTAAATATATATTACCTCTGTCTATTTAGGTTTCAATCCAAATCGAGCTAAATAATTAATTACAAGAGCACTAATCAAAAGGAAACAGTGAAAAAACACAACTGTAACATCATTACCCATCAATGTACTGTATGTTTAATGCATTGATATAACATAACAGACTCTGTATCCATCTACACACATCTGATATTATTCTTATGCTATTGAGTCAACTGACACTTAAAGTTTCATGGTTTTTGTACACCATGATTTCTTTTCTGTTTAAATAGCATTTTCAGTCACATTTTGCTTTTACACTATTCCTCCTCATCAATTTTTTACCTGTATTTATTTAGGGAAGATTTACTGAGAGGGTGCCTCTCTTTTTCACAGAAAGAAATTGTGCTTTTAATCATAAGAAAAGTGAAAAGGAGGAGCAGAGGCGAGAGTTAGAGACAGGAACAAACTATGAAAGGGAGTGATGGGCAACAATAGAGTATGTGAATTAACCTCAGATTAGAGAAAAGGAGGAAACGGACAGAAGGAAACGAGGAAGGAGAAAACGTTAGATAATGGCTGCAAATACAAAAATAATTTAGTGAACAAATGTCGTGATTATTGAGATAGAAAAGTGAAGCATTGGTCGGGGATGGAGGCACGAGAGAGAAACATTGTCAGCTAATAATTCACCTTAGTAGATAAACATAGTCTTAAATGCCATCATCTAAAAAACTTGACGGTTTAATTTACACCACATTTTTCTTCTCAGTATCTATTTCCAGTCTCAGATATCTGCGACAGTAGAGAAGTCGTAACAGCAGGCTGAAAAAACAGCATCTCTACTTGAGGTCCAGGATACTTCCTAAAGAGGCTCCTGACATTTATATAACTTAACTACATTTATGAGTACATTATGCGTCAGTTTGAAGAGATAATTCATGATGTTTCTGCTGTACAGCCATCAGCTAGAAGTACTATTACTGTGACATAATGAGCATGGTGTTTTTGGCCAGTAAAGCATTGCTGTCATCCTAACAAAAGAATATTTGTTCAGTTTCTTGTTATAATGAGAAGTTTTGTTGTTAATAACTGTATTTTTTTTTCAAATTCCAACCCACCTTTGTTATACTTACCTGATCAAATATTCTGTGCTTTATAAAACTGAAAAGGCCTAATATTTCCACAGCAGCACAAATGCACAAGAATCTCACAACAATCATCCTAGATTAGCCAATTATTTTAAAAAAATCCATATGTTAATTGTAAAAAAAAAATTTTGCAACCATAAATTGTGCTAACTTCTCCTTGTTCCATGGAGGTTGTTAATATCACTCATTGTTTTGTTTTTTTTCTCTTCACACATTTCACAATGCTTCTGTCATGAGCTGTTTCCTTGGCTGACTTGTTCTGATTACTATGTCTTAGTAACGTAGTACAGTGTTGGCATCCCATAATGGACATCTTTCTCACTCTGCCTTGTCATTAGAAGTATATTGATATATGATTGATATAGGTTACAGTCTAGCCAATAGGTTCCCAATATCTTTTTCTGATGAAGGAATGTCATTGTAGTCAGATGAACAATTAATTTAATTTAATTCAAAACTGAAATTATGCAGATGTCCATTCCCTAAAGTTCTAGGACCTTCCTGCATAGTAACACCCCTACCCAGTGGCTTTTCTCACACCTCCCTGACACGTGCAGGTCATATACAAATCCCAGAAACTGATTTTGTGTGGTCAAACTGAACAGACATAATGCATTGTAACAATAATTGTGTCCAATGTCATTTGTCAGATTCATTTAAGCCTGTCTTGATATGTCCTGCCACCTATATAATATGTAATATGTTACACTTCTGGGTTACATAGAGGCCTTCTGTTGTTATACTGTGACCTTTTTTATGCCCGCGAACTAGTGAATCTTATAAAAACTGCAGGCCCAAGTGTGAGTTCTGACTTCAAACGGACAATGGAGCTGTCACAGAGAAGCCAGCTGCAGACACAGTGCTACCTAACATTAGCTGCTATCATTACTGCCATACTAGGTGCAACAAAGTACAGTACACACATTCTCTAGAAACAAAGTTAGACATTTGTATAAGCTCTCAACATTGTCACTTGATATTATAGCTAAATTCCACATTGGGAGAACACTGGACATTGCGTGGAAGTGTGTTACTGTAGAGAAAGGGATCGTGCACTATGGAGAAACTCTGCTTCATTTCAGCAGAGAACAGGTTGCATATGTGTGGGATAAATTACATGACACAGCAGACTTTGTACTTTGAAGAGGGCTCGCAAGATAAAGTCTGGGTAACAGACAGAGATTATAGCAACAGTAGGTAAACAAGGTTGATGCTATCATTAGTATTATAAATTTCTTTCTGAGTTATGCTTGTATTTACATGAATTACTCAACAGCTGTTTTGTGTGTTGTTTAATTGATAGCTGACAACCCCCCTGGCTGTTACATAGCTGCTTGTTAAATAAATTATGTGTGTAGGATCCCACAAGTTCTTGTTTTGTTTTGTTTTTTTTTTTGTCATGATCCAGTGCAGAGCACCAACATTGTGTTTAAACAAGGTAATACATTTTTTTCCAGAAATCAGAATATTCATAAAGTGTAGAACAACTAAAGTGCAGCTACAGCACTGTACAATGTTGGTTTTTTTTTGCAAATATGTTTTAAAAGGAAAAGCAGTTGTGACTGAATAATGTTTTCTGTTAACATAATGAGGTAATGATGTTGATTTACATATTTAGGAAATCAGAAAAAGGTGAACTGTTGCTGACAACATTTAATTTGTTTACTGACGATACATTTGCTTGTTAAATAATGCATCTGCTGGTAGTGTTTACAAAATAAATAAACCTAATTAACCTTCTTTTGGCACCTACTGCACTTAGTTAAGGTTGGGGATAAACTGTGGTCTAATACAGAAAAGGTTTAGACCACTGTTCATTTACATTTAGGTAAAACCACAAACTTAACCAGTAGTTACATCCTGCTGTCGCTACCTAACTACAAACAGGAGTCACAGTGCAAGACATGGTCTCTCTACAATATAACTGAAACAAAAATTGCAACAATGCATATAAATATATTTATTATTTATATACACTGCTCAGAAAAATAAAGGGAACACATAATCATTCCAATGTAAATCCCATTCCATCACATTTCTGGAATATCAACCTGTTCAGTTAGGTAACAACACTGATTGGGACTTAATTTCACCTGCTGTTGTGCAAATGGAACAGACAACAGGTGGAAATTAGAGGCAATTAGCAAGACAACCCCTATAAAGGAAAGGTTCTGCAGGTAGTGGCCACAGACCATTTCCCTGTCCTCATCCTTTCTGGCTGATATTTGGTCACTTTTTCATTTTGCCAGTCCCCTCACCACTAGAGGAAGCATGAGCCGGTGTCTGCAACCCACAGAAGTTGCTCAGGCAGAGCAGCTCATCCAGGATGGCACATCAATGCGCACTGTGGCAAGAAGGTTTGCTGTGGCTCCTAGTACACTGTCAAATGCATTAAGAAGATACCAGGAGACAGGCCTGTACACCAGGAGATGTGAAGGGGGCCGTAGGAGGACAACAATTCAGCAGGACTGCTATCTGCTCCTTTGTGCAAGGAGGAACAGGAGGAGCACTGCCAGAGCCCTACAAATGACCTCCAGCAGGTCACTAATGTGCATGTTTCTGCTCAAACTGTTAGAAACAGACTCCATGAGAGTGGTATGAGAGTGGTTTGGCGGTCGGTCAGTAATGGTCTGGGGAGGCATTTCCTTGGAGATCCTCAGATGCATTGTAAGACCATATGCTGGTGCAGTGGGTCCTGGGTTCCTCCTGATGCATGACAATGCTAGGCCTCATGTGGCTGGAGTGTGTCAGCAGTTCCTACATGATGAAGGCATTGACGCTATGGACTGGCCTGCACGTTCCCCAGACCTGAATCCAATCGAGCACCTCTGGGACATCATGTCTTGTTCCATTTACTGATGCCACGTCGCACCACAGACTGTCCAGAAGTTGACTGATTCCCTGATCCAGGTCTGGGAGAAGATCCCTCAGGAGAACAGCATGTGTTGGTTAAGTGTTTTCTTTATTTTTTGAGTAGTGTATTTTATGTCATTCAAAGAAGATACAAATATACAAATCCTCTGAATGTGTTGTTTTGTTTCAGAAATATCTATGAAAGCAGCAAAGTCACATATTCCAGTTTTTATTCTCTAAAAAAAGTGCAGCAATATTAATGTCCTAGTTTGCACTGGTAAACCATAACCCTACTTCGCCACACACAAACTGGTCAAACATCTAAATAAGAATAATGATGCTGTTCACTGGCTCATAATCTCAAGCCTGTTGATTTCACTTTTGAAGTATCTTGTATCCAAAGAAACAACATCAGTAAGATAACCTCTTCTTAGAGCTGCAAGGCACAGATTTTGTTCACAAGCCCTGGTTCAGTTATAGATGGCTAAGGGCAAAATATAAAATAGAACAAACTTTCATACTTTAAGTTAAAGCAAAGAAGTGATGGTGTGACTGAACTTTTGAGTCCACTGCAGAGATAGATGCAGAGAAAAATCACAGAAAGATATCTTGCTTAACTTTAACCTTGATCAAACCTTGTGATTTACAGCTTCCTCCTTGTAATTTACTCATGACCTCTAGGGTGGTGACATCATTGTGGACAAATCTTCAGAGCAAATAACAGGAACAGATTCGATGAAGCGAGGTCAGCGAAAGAAAAACAAACGTGTTTGTGTATTAGTGTGTTTATACCCATAGTGTTGTATCACCGACACAAACTGTATGTATTTAATATCTCTGGCTTTCCTCAACACAGTATTACATTAAGCCCTTTATTTTGGATTCATTAGCACACCCCACTGCTGCCTGAGGTGGAGCTGCAGATTGTTTAGATGCTGCAGAGATGCAAAGAAACACATCTTAAACTTCATGATGCAGTATATTTCAGTGTTAGACTTTTCAGTATGCAGGGGAGACTGGCAGCAGCAATGCTGCTGTCAAAAGCTGCATTTTAAATCTAAATGATGATTGAAACTCAGTTTATCTTAGTTCATCTTGCTATTTTTAAACGTGATGGACTTTAAGAGCTGAACTGTTTACATGTAACACTACATTGTACTGTATGATGTCTCTTTGTTGCTTATGTGATTTATTTAAATATTTTCTTCTTGTATTTGTCACTGTATGCTGCATTGTTATGCACATAAATACAAGAACTCAAATAATACATCCTGCTGTGAGTGACATTTCCGTTATCAGTGGGAGAATCTGACCTATTGCTATTATAATTATTTATTACTTCCCCACTTATAGTTTCTATGCAGTAAAAGTGCAAGATAAATAAGAGCTACACTCAAATTACACTAAGTATGCTATGAATATTCTTCTTCTGAAATATACAAATATAAAACGATATGTACAATACATCTGTGAAGATTATCAGTCATCCAGATGAAGTTATCTGGAAGTATTAGAAGTGTCATGACAACTGGACTTTCTGTTAGACTGCAATGTTTCATTACTCATCCAGGTAGTTTCATCTGTCTGAGGAAAGTTGGTTACAGACCACACATTTATTGCAGCGAACAGTTCTTGGAGCTGTTCACTGGAGAGACTTAACGGCTGCTACACAAAAGGATGAACCAACACAGAAGGAGCAACACCTCAGGACCAGAATCAACTGTTTACCTTTATCTATCACCAGGTAAATCAGACCCAATTCGAACCTCCCCAGGAAGGCCAAAGTTATTAACCCGTGGTAATGGTTGTAGGAGGGGCTGCCAGAGGTGTGACTATAACATCTCCCCTTCCACTGTCCACCTAACAAGACTATTCATGGCAGATGTGAAGTGAAAATAAATTTGTGGTCTCTAACCAACATTCCTCATTCAGTGATGCAAAATATCAACATATTTGGAGCTTACTATTTATTGTCAACATATTGTAGTTATGTTAACTAAAAACCTTTATCTAACTGACCACAGTCTGTCAGACGATTAACCTTTTAACTTCATGTTGTGTTTTTGTTAGAGCTTAAAACCCAACTTTGTCTGGACGTTTTGAATGAGTCAGTTATTTATCTTATTAAAAGGATGCATTGAAATATGTAAAACATTTGTAGTGCTGTGACAGCAGCAGTCTGTTTTTAAATTGTATTGTAGTGCCTTGCTCTATATACAAGTTGGTGCATGGCTGTTAGAAACATGCAGTGTAACATAAGCTTACCAAATTACTTAATAAAAAACAAGTACTGTGTAGTATGTAGGTGTGTAGTCAATACATTGAAGTAAATGGCACTCAAAACCGTCTATCTTCATGACTTTACCCAGAGCCCATCAAAAGCACCAATAAGCAAATGCTGCTGTAGACTGTGATGGAAGCAAGAGGATGGATCAAGAATAATAACTGATTGTCAGGGTACAATCTCAGACTCCATTATTTTGTCTTTGCTTATGGTAAACAAATTACAGCAAGCGACTTCTTTCACAGTTTGTATTTTTCTGTATGTACAAGTGGTGGTTTCCTTGCTTTTATTTCTAGACCTTTGGTAAAATGAGCTGAGCTGTGAATTGTTTGTTCTCTGATGAGACATTTTGTGACGTGAGGCCAAGGTTTGCATTGCTTGTTTTGCTTTGAAATTCTCTGTAGCCAAGAACAAACTCTTCATTATTTTAGTGGATGCATGCTGTGACCGAAATGTGCAGGTTTATAGTGAGGTTTTAGAGATTAGAGACGGTTTCCAATGGCAAACTACTGTAGTTACATTTGGCATAACTACAGCATTTGAATTCTGCCCAATTTCACATTTTACTGTACTTCATACTGTCATTTCCCAACTGGAAGAGTCTGCCGATTCAATTTTTGTCTTTCTTCTTTCAATTTTCATACTGGTTGATTCCAACCAAACTCTATTGTCACATAAAGATTCACAAGGATGGGATTCACAAGCATCATGCAGCTACAGAATCATCTGGAGATCAAAGCCAGCAGGCAGAGTTTTCAGCAGTCTGGTAAATTAAACAATCTCCCAGGATAGGCAAACACGATAGAAGCAAAGTCCCTTAGCATCATGCTTACTGGAGGACTCCTTTCCTTTTTCACATCTGCACAGAGAAAACAAAGCAGCTCCCTCGCTAATAAAAAGTACTGTAACACAAAGCCTTAGGCTTTCAGTTGGTCTCAATACACATTGCGGGAGAATGCACAAAGCTTTTCCAAACAAGGTAATCTTAGTTTAATCTCTTATTTGTAGAAGGAGGTAACAGCAGAGGAATAGAATGAAGCTGGAAATATCATCAGTTACAGGGAAGAATATAAAATAGTTTGGTTTTCATTGTTTATGGTCTTGCAGAAAGCACATAGATCCTGCAAAACCCAAAAAATGAGACTCATTAAGTTCTAAGCCTCTATCATTTCGATTCTGAGGTTGGTGTGGTGCAATTACAGATGTTAGGATTTACATCAGTCTCATCTTGGCCTGAATTTATTGAGGGTGTGTTGACAAAAAGCTGTGATGCCTGGATGATGAAAGCTATATCTCTTTTTTACAGCACCCTTCTCTATCGTGTCATGTTGGCTTTTTGTTAAGCTGAGGTGGATGCCTCCAGCAGGCCTGAAGATGAATTTAGATAGCCTTCACACCATCACTCACTGTCTCATATGGGAACTTGTTGAATATAATTCATAATGTTTCAGTTCCCAACGTGTTGTAACCGAGGGAACAAGAGACACACAGCAAGAGTGAAAGGAGTAGATGAACAGAGTCTGTGTTATATTAAGAGTTAGATAGTAACAAACACAAAAAGAAAATATGTGTTGATCAAACCTTACATCGTCTGATCAAGAGTTATATTGTTCTTCTGTTGTTCTGCACTATTCTGTTATCCAGGTAATTTAGTGTTTTACTTTGAGCGCCTCCAATTATTCATACGTTTTGAGGATTTTTTTCTTTCTACAGCTCTGTATTGGCATCAGTTATATTCAATGTGATTTTGTCTTTTCTCTTCATTGCACTTAATTAATGCTTATGTACTGTGCTTCAGAACCCTGCTGATTTCTTCACATACTGAACAGTTTCAGATCTTCAAAGGCAACTTGAGCAATTGTATTTTTTTTTAAGCAGAAATGTGCTGGGCATGTGGGGGACAAGTGCTACAAAGTTATTTCTAAGACTCTGCGACTCAGATCCACAGTAACAGTCACTGTCTACAAATAGAGAAGACTTGGAACAATAGTGAACCTTCCAAGAAGTGGACAACTTTCAAAAAACCACACTAATAACTTGTCCGGGAATCTGTAAAAGACCATCCAAGAAACTGCAGGCCTCTCTCTCACCAGCACTGTTACATCCAGCGTAGAGAAGCAAAGTGAAACCCACTGCCAGAAGACACAGAAGAACGGAAAGGTTTGAATACTGCCACAAACACAGATGACCCCCAAACTAAACCGTTTGGATGACAGAGGTCTCATTACATCTCACCATAAAGCAGAACTCATGGGCGAAATTAGGAAATGCTCTCTAGCCTAAGAAGTCTTAGTCTGGGAGCAATTTAGGAAGCTTCTCAGACCAATCCTAAGTAAAAACAGGACAAAATCTTTAACCTCAGTGATGACGTGTGGTTAACCAATTTGCTAGGGATGACACATTGTTTTAAAGGCTGTGACTGGATAATCAAAATGTATATTGTAGTGTTCAATGGTTGCTTGGTCATTGCAATTTGTGCTGAGTGCAAGTACAAATGGGACTGTTCATTTGTACGTTCATGTTATTGAATTAGTGTTGTGAACATGATTAATGTTACAGTACGTAATGTTTTCAGTAGTTGATTAGAATGTGGTGTCACTAGGTGTAGCTAAGAACAATGTTTAGTTTAGTCAACCACGATGACGTGTAGCAATTAGTGGCCCATAGCCAATGTCAGTATTCCTTCAAAAGAATAAAATAAATGGCACAACTTTCCTGCAAAGACTGTGGCTTACCATACAACTAAGGCCTTTTACTGAAAAATAGAAGTCAGTCTACTTTAGTAGCGGCATTAGTTAACTTAGAAATTCGATGATTCAGCCTCTTGAAATGAAAGATTATGCTAATACCATTCCAAATTATCTTCACTTTTTATGGTGTACTGATGCATTGTTGTGTCATGTCAATTATACCAACAACATCAGGGAAACCACTGTGCAAAGGGTGAACGTCTACTGAAAATAAATGAGGTACATCGCAACATAAATCAGTAAAGGCACTGTGATAGTTTATCACTTTGCCGATGGAAGGTTATAACAGACACAAGTCATCACTGCTGCACTGTTTCATCTTGTGATCATGTTTTAATTTCTGCCGCCACAAAGTTACTGCACTGAGTAGGTCATATGAGCACATCTCTAATGAGATTGACCACAAACATTCTTACACAATCTACACTGTGCATTATCTCATTTAGTGTTTGGAGAATATTTCTTCTTCTAAACTTTGTCCTCTGCATAATTATTAAGCCTCTCAAAACTGTTTTTTACCTGAAAAACTATTTTAAAGGCCAATATTCTTCATGAATCATTGTTATCTTTACTGGGGACTCTAAATTGCCCGTAGTTGTGAGTGAGAGTGTGAATGGTTGTTTGTCTATATGTGGCCCTGCGATGGGCTGGCGACCTGTCCAGGGTGTACCCTGCCTCCCACCTGTAAGCCGGCTGGGATAGGCTCCAGCACACCCGTGACCCCTGCGGGGACTAAGCGGTTCGGAAGATGGATGAATGAATGAAAATGTCTAAAGAGTTTCTTTAAATTTCATCAGTAGAAGCAACTTTTAGGCTGAGGACATTTTGTGAATACAGACCCTCTGTGTTTTCATTGTGCAAGAGAAAACGCTTCTGGTGAGCATCAGCAAGCGTACACACGAAACAATGTTGTAAATGCGGTTGTCAGATTGGTTTATAATCTTTTTGTATGCAGATGCTAATGCAGGAGTTAGATGAGCTTTATTTTAATCTTGGACTTAATTATGAGGACATTTTGTTTGCTAGTCATCACCAGAATGTTGCTGCAGAATAACTTCTCATAAAACTAGTTCTATTCATTCTATTTGTGATTGTCTGTCAGAGTGACAGTTTCCATGTTAGTGTCATTGGTTGTAGTGTTTAAGTGCATGCACAATCTGTTGACTTTATCTGCACATGGATCTCTGTCAAACTGATGTTTCTGCTTTCCCTGCCACCTGCTGCTGCTCTTTATGAATATACCATCTTGGTCTGGTGTTCAATTAAATTCCACATGCAATGGTGGATTTGGAAAGAATTTGTTAACAGATTTTAGCAGTGCAAAATCCTATCCTGTGGTTTCATGATGCTGCATTTTTCAATTTCAACTAATTTAAAACCAGTAATGGTCTGAAAATAATCCACTATCCCGTCACTTCCTACTAACTCTGACTATCGCTGACTTAGCCAGAAACCATCATCCACTCTTTCTAATGCAACACATGGCCACAGTGTGTGATGGCATCAACATGCCTCTGTTCCTAACAAACAAAAATTCTCCATCTTATTCTACTTTCACAGTGCAGGTGGGAGGATTACCTAATTCACATAGAGATATGTAAACAGAGAGTAAGATAGATTTCAGCTGAGATTTGCAGAACAGATAAAATCAATGGGGAATACAAATCAGACTCTAAAGATGCCAAGGAAGCTGGAAAACCATATTGATTGACTGAGTTTTTGCTGCATTTTTGTACATTTATGTTTATAAATATTCAGCACAGTATGTAGACATAATATGCAGTTTTATAAAAACCTAATATAATGTCTTACAACATCAAGCAGAAAGTATACTTTATCTCTCTCACTCACAAACAACAAATGCAGTCCTTCCTCCTTACAGCAGGTACGGGCTTGGGGAATTAACTGGCACACACACACTCAACGCTGTTGTGTTGGCCTCGCTAACACAGTAACCAAACATCTCCTTTTCCCCAACTGGGAAAAAGAATTTCAATCCAAGCTCTAAATACATGATTTCATGGCTTAATTCATGTCGGCTGCTTCAGATGTTTTTCCCCCTTCGAGTATCATCGTAACACCCGCTCTCTCACTGCGAGCTCAGAGAACATAATACACATGTACAGCCTTGTTTTAAGCAGTAATCTTTCAGAGGCAATTGGCCCTATCCGGCAAGCCGCCACATCAAATGCCAGTCGGTAACAGCTTTCCCAGGCTGCTGATAGGCTAGGATGTCAGATGGCTAACGATGATGGATAGTTTATTTACTGAGCTGAAACAAGGTTGAGAAAGATGTGGCGGGAAAGAAACTATTTCTCCAGGTGAGGCGTGATGGTGTCCTTAGTTGCTTTTGTTTTTTGCGTCCTTGCTTGTTTGATTTCTTTATGGCTTGTGTGTTTGTTTCATTTG
>OMLM01009078.1:25630-53185 GCA_900302695.1 Helostoma temminkii | reverse complement strand
GCCTCCCATTCTACATTTGGAAACTCTGGGAACCACAAGTAGACCTGCACTCTGAGAACGAAGTGTTCTGCTGGGATGATATGTTACTATGAGGTCTTTAAGATATGAAGGGGCTTGATCATTAAGTGCTTTATATGTGAGAAGAAGAATTTTGAATTCTAAATAAAGTGTGAATAAAGTTATCGATGTGAATACATACTATCAATCGATTGCTCATCCATGGGAAGACTAATGATTTCCAGACAAAACAGGAAGCCTCTTCAAATGAGCTGCTGTATTTTTAAAACTTTGACGTAATTTCTTTTTCACATCAGCAGCTTGCCTTTTTGCTCATATTACACACCTCATCCCTCCACTGATGGATTCATGTGGAGTTTTAATCCTCCTTTTTTTCAATTACATTTCCAGTATGTAGCCTGTGCTATACAACCAAATGAATGTGTGTAGAAATATACAGTAGAAAATGTCTGGCAAAACTGTTACTGTTGAAATAGATTACTTTGATTATTAATATCACATGTCCAGTACAATAATATCTGAAAGAAATTGTAATTGTGGTGATCTAAAAAGTTCTTTGTGTATATATTCCCATGCTTGAGATGAACCAATCAGGTGAATTGTTGTAGAGTAGTAGCCAATCAGCAGCTGTTTATTTCGAACGTGAACTGGAGGACTAGTCTTTCTGGGGAAAACCACCATCTTGCTCCTTGTTCTGCTATAACGTTGCTGCTTAGTTACTTTTTATGCCGAAAAGTCGTGTACTCCGGGTCAAACTACTGTGCTGCACTGTTGATGAGTTTGATGAAAAAAAAAAAAAAAAAAAGTCTAAAAAAAGGTAAGCTAACTTTTTCAATGTAAAATGCTATAGGCCGATGCTAGCGGTATTAGCGTCATGTGTACGGAGGAATGTTTGAATTATTAACTTTCGAACTATGTGGATGTGTGACAACTGTGTGACCCGCTTATAGTTCAGAAGTGTGGAATTCTGGGACACATTTTGGAGAAGAACGGCATCCATCGATGGTATCAGATTCCAGGCAACTGGTGGCCAAAAAACAGAAACAGAATAACTGCAGACTGTGAAGACTGTAGACTTATTCCCTCTTCCTCGCTTCCTGGTGGGGTAGGACGGACTTGACACCACTGCTTTTGGCCCCAACTATCCAAAAAGAAAACTGACTGAATAACAAAATCCTGTTATACGAATGTGTGCAAGGCTCATTGTTACTATCCAAACTCTGGGCTTCTGATATTGGTCCTTGGATACACCAAATTGGAACATACAACAAGTACAGTAAATGTTTTTAATATTATGTAGTTGTATGCATTACATGGTAAATTTCAAATAAGTGGCCTAAACAACTGTGTTAAATGTTATTCTTTAGTTTAATAAGCAGTAAATGCAAAAGTTAGGTATGTAGATGTTTGTTAAATATGTAGGGTTTCACGTGCAGAAACTGCCACTGCTGTGGATCAGAAGGTAAAGCGTCCACTAGTCACAGTATAGTGATTCATGGTTCCAAGTTGGTTGGGGTTCAGTGTTTGACCCACCTGACTCTGTGGTCATCTTTTCCATCATCGATGTGAGCGAGTTTGTGAATGTGAGGCCAGTTGCAAAAAGCCTTGTGGTCACTTACCATTTCACCTTTCAAATATTGTTAAATTGTGATTCAGTACCATGAGGGGAGAAAAAAATTGAAAAACATCATTGAGAGAAAGTGAATGGGAACAAGACGAACAGACCTTGAGTTTGTGTGCAGACTGTTAGCAGTGTGAGGAAGAAAGAAATGGATTGCAATATTTGTCTTACCTAAGCTTCCCTCAAGTTGTTCTGTTAAAGTATGTGGTGCAGGAAATTGGAATAGCATTGCTTATTAAATGTATAAGCAACCACTAAAACTTCAGAGAGAAGGTAAAAATTGTGTCTCAGAAGAAATTTGGTGTGCAATTTGTGTTTATTAGTTGTTTGTATTGATCTTTCATTGCAACGCTTTAACATTTCTATGTGGCTTAAGGTAGCATCAGCCTCTGTCCGATACTACCTTAATGTTTTATTTACACCAAGTAAATCAAGGTCCTTTGACTTTGTTGTGATAGCCTTGTTATTTTGCAGATATTGGAGCCACAGAGCCCTTCTTTTTATTGTGTTCAATAAACAAAACAAAGAAATAATCTTTGTTTTTTAACTTAAACAAAACAAAAAAGTTAAACATGAGCAAAAACTGTTTTCGGGTTTCAACTGAGATTCAGGACACAGAGTAACGTTGTTGTACAAACTATAAAGCTCCTGAAGACAAAGTTATGATCATTGAAATTGGGCAATATTAATAACGTTGTTATGATCTGACTTGATACTCATAAACGGACGTGATTCGGATCACAATTCCATGGCCATATAGGTAGGCAGTCAAACGCACACAGTGTATCCTCAGAAAAGAGAGGCCGCTTCAGCAGCCTCTAAAATGACATTTCCCTGCCACTACAGAGAATTATTACTGAAATGAAAGTGTGTGTGTCTAAGCTGAGCTGAGCTGAGGAAGAGGATTTCAAGACACAGATCATTTCACAGTCCAGACACACCATTAGGTTCGAGCAGTCAGAACACACACAAAAATATGCCCTGCTATTGAAAAACACTTTAAATTCTGTAAATGGCGCAGAATATGTTTATGATCTGATTCTGTGTTTCTTTACATATATTTACGGCACTAGAACACCATAACAAACATTATAAAGATTTATGAGGTTGATTACAGTTTTAGATGCATCATAGTGAGAAGTATTTGTGGTCAGTGGCAGAATTTATTATTAGTATTATGTTGTGGTGTAGTGGTTAGCACTGTCACCGCACAGCTAGAAGGACCTGGGTTTGAATTCACTGGTAATTGTTGACCCATAGTTGTGAGTGTGAATGGTTGTCTGTCACTGTCAGCCCTGTAGGACACTGGCAACTTATCCAGGGTGTACCCTGCCTTATGCCTAGTGACAGCTTTGGAATCTGAAATTTAAAAAAATAAGTAAATAAACTTTACGTGCATTACTTAGGTCGTAACCGTGATCAACTCATTAATCTACGGGAAAGAAAAAATACTTTGTGTTCAATACAACTAAACTGCAACTTCAGATTTGTTTTTATAGGGAACCTAATTGCAACTGAATGTTTTCTGTTAACACAGTGAGGATATGTTTATCATAAACGATTAAAAAGTCACAAGTACTTACATATTGAACATATGAATGTAATTTTTCCACCCCTTCTGAGACTACTGCCTTTTTGTGACTACAGCATTATTAAACATTTTTATGATTATTTTTATGCTCTAACAGCACTTGGGTAAGATTAGGAAAACATTTTTGTCTGCTGTGCTGTGACCTCTGATGTAGTGTGTTATAAACAAAACTATGTTCTCTTATCTTCACCAAAGTGCTTTTGTTCCTAGTCCTGTTCCACACAGGACTATAGAGCTAATTTAGGTTTATTGTGTGACAATTGTGTGCTTAGACCACCTGCTATTCATCCCAACCACCTCCTTCTGACTCAGATTTAGTTAATAAATGCAGCACTTAATTCATTTACTGATTCAAAATACACTACATTTGGAAGGAAATAATCACTGACTAGAATATGCAGTCATACTGTAGGTGCAGTTTAGTTGCATATGAACTTAAGGACAATGAGATGAGGGTCTTTGCAGTGCACAGAAATATCCCTGTCTCATTTTCCGTATGATATGAAGATGTCAAGTACTTGTTGTCTCTATATAGTTTCATTCCTCTTTATTAAGACTTTTCGTCTTAAACCACTTCTCTCCTTCTCTCTGCTACACTTGGGCTGATGGTAAAACTCCACTCACTCACCTCACATTTGACCCTTGATCATCACCTGTAGCACACATCAAAGCAGTCAGAGTACATTAGTTCCATAGTGTCAGTCCAGGGGAGTAAATATGATGAAAATGGTTTGTACATGTGTCAAGATGTGGACTTTTCTGTACATTTTATAAAAGGTGTTTCGACGGAATGAACCCAGGCAAACTTCATTTCCTGACACACTGCTTCTTGTGGTAGCTGCTGTCATCAGGCCAGACCACTCTAAAGTTAGCTCATGCTGGACAAGGTGACATTATTTTAGCATGACAGCATGTCAGGCAACAGCAACCAAAAGCAGTTTGCACCACGAACATATGGTCAAGCAGTAGCTTAGTCTGTGTCACAAATCTGATAAATCAGTCACCTTTTTGTTTTTGATGAACTTACCTGACCCTCAGTAAAATAGCAAAATGTAATGTGTAATTCAGGACTATAAGGCTATTTTTACGGCTGCAATTTCAGCTCATTTTACTTTTATTTCTGACATAACTATAAATTATTGGAAAGAGTCTTAAAGGCCTGCTTTATGTATTCGCACAAGGGCACTGCTTTTGACCCATGTTGCAGTACATTCAGAGAGCCAGACTGTCATTTTCAGTAGCCTCTCTGTGACTCAGGAAACCTTTGTCCCAGAAATAATAGCTCGGCTGCACACGGCACTAAGGGTGCTACTGCAGCAAAAAGACTTATTGACAGAGCTGAGTGTGGTCTTGGCCCCTGAAATGAAAAACTTAATGTAAAAAGACTGACTTCTAATATTATTAATACAGCAGAGAAAAGATGTGCATCAATGAAGGGGCTCTCATGTCCAAACTGTATTGTTATGCCAGGAATATTTGATACTCCAGGCTGCCATAAGTTCAGTGCTTAGCTCAATGGCACTTTGTCAGGGTTCATGACTGCTGGTGGAAACACTGACAGTTGTGGGAAAGAAATTGGTGGCCTTACAGAAACAATCATCACCTCCCCACAGGCTTTTCAATTCCCAGTGGAGATTTAGTGTCCTGATAGCTGACACAGGGTGCACACCCACGCACATTTGAATTATTTGCAGCCAAATGAGCAGAATCTATGTGCACCATGATGTCTCCTGCATGTCATACTGCTCTGCATGGGCTGAAGTTCACTGTGCACCCCAGTGTGGTGTGCACCTTACATGTCTGTCTTACCTAGCACAGTTCGCTGGCTTCGTCTGTACAGATGGTGGTAATCAAAATAAATTATTTATGAGCCTGGGTCAACAAAGTAGTTGCTCTTTTTCTCTCTGGGACCAAATCCAATAGGCATTTGCACACATGTACACACATGCACACAAACAAACAGAAAATGCAGGAGAAAAAGAGTTGATGCTGACAGAACAAACAGTTCATTAAAAAGAGAGGGGGCACCGAGACAAAAGACAAAGGAAGAATTCTTCTTTGCATGTATTTAACCTTTAAATTAAGCGGATCATTTCAGAAAAAACTAAGCTTTTTAGGCTGTATATAAGAAACTAGTCATAGATTCAACAAAAAATGAAACAAATAGAATGAATTTATGAAATTAATGAACCAATACTGTGTGTACAGCCTTCACCAAATGGAAGACGTGCAGAGAATACGCTTATTTACTGGTATACTGTCTTCATCTGGCATTTTAAATTTGAGAATCACTGCAAAAATGCACTTTATTGTCACTATTTTTAGTTTGTGAGTTTGTTTTCTGCTGTTTCTCAATAAATATGTAAGTATTTGTATGTAAGGATTCTGGTTCACCTCCTTGCATGAAGTGCGTGCTTCATGTCCTTCCACAACACTTATAAGATTAAGGTCATGTGACTGGTTCTGCCAATTCCAATATTTTACACTTTACTGGTTCAGTGAGTCTTTAGCCATCATCTTACTACATGATCCACTTTTTACTTTGTTTCACAAACAGATACCTTCACATTTTCACTGTCTAATTTTTTTAAAGCTTAGAATTCATGGCTGCATCAGTGATGGCGAGCCATCCTGGTCCGGAGGCAGCAAATACTGCCAGAATCTGGTGGGATAAGGTTCTTGTGGGAAGCCTAATTAAGGATTGGTTTTTAGTTGAAGAAACTGAGATCATTTGCTGGCATGTTTCTCCTTCGGTCTTGCACGAAGAAGCTGAGAGGCACACATTTTCATTTTACCCATTCATACAGCTGATATCAAATTGAATTAATAAGCAGACATTCACTTTGACAGAAGATAAATGTACCAGTTAAAAATTTGTTCTTAACCCAAAGCTTATGTGTTTTATGATCAGTTGTCAATATAAGGAGACTGACCGTGATCTTTGTATGTACATTAAAGCATACCACATGGAATTCCATGCACTGAAACCTTTACTGTGCTTTTCTGAAAAAGGTAAATGTATATGAATAATGACTTTTCATGTTGTGATTTGTTGCACTGTTGGACAATTCCTATCATATCTGTGAAAAGACTGGATAAAACTGAATAATTGGACTAAATGTCATGACTACAGTGAGTTTTTGAAAACAAGCTCCATGTAGTCTTCCCTTGTTTTAGCAGATTTTGCTGCCACCAGCATTTTTTCTCCATCAAGTTACAGCTGAATAAGTATATTTCAAAATGAAATGTAACAAAGCTGCAGTATAAATCCAGAAACACTGTCATCCATTAGGAAAATTCAATTCTGTGACTGTGCTGAATCAAATGTATTAGTGTTAACTTACTGGCTCTTTTCTTCAACTCAGGCTCTTTTGCTGCTGCCTATGTTTAAATGATAAATGTGCATTGTCAAACTTTAATATCTCCACAGGACTATAATGGTGGTTCTGCTCTTTATTTACCAGCCATGGTGAATCACAGTACGGGACTTCAATACAAAGTCAACACACATCTGCTGAACTCAAAGTGAACACGATCAAAGTCCCATGTTAGCGTTCAATCAAATCAGAGTTTGATTCACAGGTTTCCTCCATGCACTGTATTCCTAATTTCTCCCATAATCCAAAGGCATGCACATGTTCGATTCATTAGTGACTCTAATTTGTGAATGTGAGTGTATACCCATCTCTCTCCCCATGAACAGTTGAGATTCACTCCAGCACCCCCTCCTGACCCTTAATGTGGCCATATTAAGATAAGAGAATAATTTAATGGTCCCCAATGGGGACATTTACTATGCTTAATTTAAGGTTTACATTTAGACTTGAAGGAAAGACAAGATTATATGATTTTCAAGTTAACCCTTTAAAGCCCAGTCCAACAAATAATAGTCACAACATCCTATTTTTTTTAACTGGAGTGTGTATTGCACACTTTGTTGAAAAACATAAAGAAAAATTTCAAGAAATTATTTCTAAAGAGATTTTAAGATTTTTGATGTATTACATTTGATACATCAGAAGTCTATGATAATTATTTAATCAAAAGATTTTTGTGTATCAAATATGATACCATTGGCCTTATAGGGTTAAAACAGTGCAAATACTTGTTATAATGAACAGTTTTTCTTTTGGCCTTAAGACTGAAACAGCTCAATTGAGCTTTTACTCCAACCCATTCTGATTGGCCAACTTATTGCAGGGTAGGACTTTGCACCAACACCAACAACCTATGTGGCTACTGTGGGCGTTTCTCAATCTGCGTAATTCATTGTACTTGCGAAATTAGGGAGCCAAGTAGCTCATCGTGCATTTTGCACCACTTAGCAACAATGGCAGATGAACACACAAATGTTTCTACTACAGTTGTTGTACTGTTGCTAGAAGCTTCTAGGAGAGGAATTAATTTTTTCAAATATGTGGTGGGTAGATCTAAATAGTGCCTACCAAAAAATACACATTTGCTATGTGTGATCTGCTAATAATGCTCCTTTTTTGCTAATAGCAGCCTTTGTCATCATTCCATGCCGAGTTGAAAAATAACTACTGAGTAACATATAGCCCATATATGTACTTTTACATGAAAATGACAACAGATGCTTTTGTCCAGCATACAAAGAAAGACATGTTCACTTCAAGCTATAGGCTTCTGACTATGTTTACTTTATAGTATACATGTAACATCAATCTACAAAATAAATAATAATATCCCCTTTAAAATAGATTAACAGGAAAAAACTGTAAAGATAATGAAGGGATAGAAGCTGCAAATTACCTATCTTTGTCTTACACCGTCAGGATCATTTTCAGATTTTATCTATGGGCAAGAACAGCTGTTACATATTCAAACAGTATTAGTGCTAAATCACACAGGAAAGTCTCCTGTGTCATCCGCCCCTGACTGTGGAACTTGAGGGAAGCTTAAGTAAGACAAACATTGCGATCTTTCTTCCTGCTGAGACTCTTCACCCAACTCCCTGTCCTCAGGATGAAGGTCTATTCATCTTGTTCACTTTCACTCATTCTCTCGCTCAATGATATTTTTCACTTTTTTCTCCCCTCTGACTTCAGGGGTTCTTTTTTTCATCTTGACCTCCCAGCCAGTTAATCTCAGGTCATTAGAAAGCCATTTGTCAGTGCCTGGATATCGAGGAGCATAAGGTTTGCGCTCATCTACTGGCCTTGCTCTCTTCACTTCAGATTTTTCACTCTGCTTTCCTGTCTCCCCTCTGCTGCTCTGTGGGCAGGCCTCTAGGCACTGCACTCTCTTCTCATCTTCACCCTCTCTCTTTTCCCCAAAGTGCTGATGGACAGAAAACTACAAGTTAGGCCTGAGGGAAGGCTGTGAGGCAGGAGAGAGAAGGAGCCAGGAATGGAGATATGGGTGAAAAGCGATAGAGATGGGCAGAAAGACTAAAAGATACATTAAGGTCCAAAGAGCACACTGGGAGAAGGAAACAGTGGAGAGGAGAAGTGAAGTGGTGGAAGTGCTAGATAGGCTGTGAAATATGGCGGATAATGATGGGTGGTGGGACAGGAAGGGGGCAAAGTATTACTTTATATATGTCTATAGATTTTGTATTATATATCCTAACTTTCAAAGAAAGTCTGCTCTGGTGAGTTGGATCTGTAAAAACAATATCATTCGTCTATCAACTGCATTGTCTGATTTGTCTGTCTATAACAAAAGAACTGTGCGTATTTAACCAAATTTATTTCTGGGTTAAAGAGCAGAGGATATTTTATATTTGTTGTGTAATGTCTACAAATGTAAAAGATTCTGAAGAACATACCTTTCTATGGGGTTCATCTTTGGGCATTCACATTAAATGTGAAATGGGTTTTTTTCCAAAGATGTTTGTGAAGCACCCTGTGCACTCTCATCTCTAATGCTGGATGACGTCTAGTGACTGGAGGAAACATGACATGTTCACATAGTATTTACTGTTGGATGGAGGAGGTCAGGCTCTGTGGCTGGAAGAAAGAACGAGACTTTTCTACAGGAGGCTGGTGTGTTTTTGTTAGTTTTGGTAACTTCAAGGATGTTCCATATGATGTATCATGTTCACATGCGTAACATTATGATGTTATATCAGGTAGCATTAGGAATTAGTTATTTAACCATGTCATTTATACTAAATCCTGTCTATTTAATGCCTCAGCCTATTACATATGTCTTTCTGCCTAAACCCAAACACATCGCTATGCTTGCACAGTTGTAATCTGACGTTGTTGACTGTTTGGGGAAAAAAATGTGCCATAGCAGCTCCACAGTAAGTTTTGCTTATGTAGCACTTTTCATACAAAATGGCAAGTTACAGTTGTTCACATTCTCTGTCCTTAGACCCTTAAGTCAGAAGAGGAAAAACTCCTTCCCCAAAAACGGTGCTATTGCAAGAGAGACCAATAGCCATGGGGGCGATCTTTCCCACAAACATTTCTAAGGGTTATATGAGAATGTAGGGACATATGATGTAAATGGCTGTTTAGTCTGGGAACTTGTTTAGCCAATGGATTTAATCTTAACAACTATATAAAATGTAGATATGCTCTTATTTGAGGAAATATGACCACAGGATTAAAATGACTTCCTCAAATCAATCTGCAGCAGCAAAATGTGGCAATATCTTGTATCAGGCACTATATGCATAATAAATAGTTTGACATTTAAACTTCGATCCTGTCATGAGTACAGCCTCTCCTGACCTTTTATTTGTTTTATTTTTATCTAGACTGAAGACGTAACCCTTCAGAATGTGTCACTAATACAGTATATATTGGTATATCAATGCAGATCTTGCGATGTAACCGTGTCTTGTAGAATTTGAATTCATGTACACTACTATGCTACAAATATAGTATGTTTTCAAGATTTCCTACCTGATTAGATTTTTTTTTTATACTGAGAAGGACATTTTGTTGATTATCTTATGTGGAAAGTTACAGAAATGGTGACACTGAATGTACTAGTAAAATCTTAACCGCCAAGGTATTTAATTTCTTTTCTACCACAAATATGTAAGGGGTTAGGTTAAGATCACTGTCTGGCATAGTCGTTCTCAATTCTGTTCCTCAGTGCACCCTGTCCCTGCTTGTTTTCCAACTATCCCTGTGCTACCCACTGCTGATTACCTGGATCAGGTGTGTTCAGCCAATCAGGATAGTAGGAAAACAAGCAGGACAATGTCCCTTGAGAATCAGGATTCATAGTCACTGGGCTGGTTTAATACAAAAAGTTGGGAGTGACTTGAGACACATTTTTTTTATTAGCTGAACAATGATATGTCTCATCATAGATGGGAGTCTGGATACCAACCCTGGACTTTAGAGTCACTACCTGTGGCTTTGTATACCACCACCCACCACAACCACTAAGTAAAACATAGTAAAACATACTGGGATTACTGGAGTTATTTAAGAATAGCTTTTGGATAGACATACAGTCATGGGTTTCAGTGAATAAAGCATATGAGTGATCCACTGTCTCGGAGCACCACTACCAGGTTATGATTTATCTACATCTATTGGTCTCTATATTTTACTTTTACCACTACTGTATGTCCTTGAAATAACCCCTGCTCTTTATGGATAGATGGAAGCTATTACCACAAGGTTATTTATGTTGAAGGTTTTAGATGGCAACTGCTATGTAAACCAAAGAATGGTGAATGCTGAGTGTAAGCTAAAGAGAAAGCCTGAGTCTCTATACTTTTAAATAGGTCTGTTTTTTCTGATAGTAATCCCTCAACATTGCATAAAAGTCACAAAGGTAAAAGTGGTTCCTTAATTTAATTTTAAATTAATTTATATCATCCAGTGTCTACAGTACTATAAAGTCTTCTTAGCCATTATGTATGAATTCTGTTCTCACTGTCTTTTTCCTCTTAATCTTTTTTCTAACTAGCTACGAGTATATTTACCAGTCCTGCCAGCATTCACCCCACCCTCTGAATCCTACTTACATACCTATGTCTCCTGCTCCAATTGTTACTTCTTGTTCTCTTTTTCTTAGTACAGATTAGTGTGTTTTTGAGGGAGTTTAATGACCACCCATGTAATACATTCTGGAGCATTCAGCAAGTAAATCATTTAATTAGAGAACTGCTGTTAGGGCTGTGCAATGGAGAAAAAGGAAAGGGAACAAAGGAAAGAGAGATGGTAAGTGCAGAAAAATGGGAGGGCAAAGAAATAAATGGATCAGAATGAGAAAATCTAGAGATAAATTCAGAAATATAACTACAGAGATAAGATAAAACAAAGGTGACCTCAATTTATCTGGTAGATCAGCAGCTCACCAATGAGCTGTAGATTAGTGATCGGGATAAAAGACGCACAGGACATCTTCCAGCAGGAGGGTTGTCATGATTTCTACCATTTATATTATCAGATATTTTAGGCTTTGTTGCAAACTTGCAGACTTTTTTGCTGCTAGTTTCCAGCTGCAACTGTCTGGATTGGTGCTAGAAATCTGATTAGTGTCTTTGTTTTAGATCATTGTTTGCAATGTAACAGTGTAACAGTGATTGAGTCCAAGTGCAGAGAACACACCTGGCACATTGCTGTCATTGCAGACATGAATTGCAGAGATTCATTCAGAAAATTGAACTACTAAGACAAGGCACATTCATGTCCGTGTTACAACAGCAGCAAGCCCAGTTGTTCACCTCCCTCTAGAGGCCACGGTACTTTCTGTGTGTCCAAAACACAGAAGTGTTGTTATCACAGAGCTGTTTTGGTCAGTGTTTGCAAAAACCAGTTTGGGTTTATACTGATAGATCTATCAGCTATGCCATTATGTAAAAGCACACAGCCTCTTGTAAATCAGTTGGGAGCAACAGAAGTATTCAAGGAACATTGTACAAACTAAAGTTAAAATTTTAAATATTATAATTAAAAATAAGCTCAAGAGTAATATGATAAACACAAAAATAAATATAACCCAAAACAGTACTAGATAATTTTAAAAAGTCCAAACTTGGAGGGGATGGCAGCGAGACAGCAGTTCCTTATCATCCTGCAGCATGTCTTGTCCTGCAGACACAGCTGCTGACTCTTCTCTGGCACCTCTGAGTCGACCTCTGTGCAAAAAATGTGCAGTTACTGCTCTTACGTGACACATGGCCAAAGGACCCTGATACAGCTACACATACACAGTAGAGCACTGAAGTATATGTTCCTGGCTTTGTGGGCAGAGACCTCCCTTTTGCCCAGCAATCCTAAACTAGCAGCTGTGCTCTGCTGCGTTACCTTACAGGTTCTTCAGTCTGGCACTCATCTCGTGATTGTCTTTGTCTGCCTGAAGTGACGCCCACCAGCTGTAGCTCTGCTGCCTTCATGGCCGTCTCCCCTCATGTTTCGTGGCTGACTCACTCCACCCTGTCCATCTTCCTGTGCTTTCTGCATCCACCAAATGCTGACTGCAATCCTTTTCCTAATCCTTTTCCCATTGTGGTTTGTTCTCCATCCTGTCTGCTACTGCCATGTGTGTCTCTTCCTCTCTTTGGTTACATCTTCTCTCTCTAGTCCTTTTTGTTTCAGGCCTGCCTTCTCATTCATGCCATTTGCCAGGACCCAGTTCAATACAGGTGTTCTTAATTGACAATCGCAGACAAAAAAGCTAAGTTAGTTAAAACAAACAAGAAAGCTATTCTTTTTCTCAAATGCCCTTTCTGTGACCTCTTCCTTCCTTTCCTTGTTTCTTTATTATCGACCTAATATTTACAACTTATTTTGCTTTATTCTCCCACACAATGTAGTTTTTTCAAATATCTAAAGCCCAAAAAAATGATGTTTTCCTATCAGTAGTATTTATTTATGAGTCATTGTTGTAGGCATGGATGTATTTTGACTTGTTGTGTGGAAGAATTGTTGTTTGGACACCATTTGTTTTGGAGGTCACAGGATTTTACCTTTGGGCAAAAATCCCAAGGTATATCTTTATTTACATAATTACATAAATTATTAAATAATCATGTTTAAACCACATGTAGGCTTCGTTGAAGAGCGTCTGTAGGTATAGTAATGCAAGAGTACATTTTGGTACATTTTGTAGCATCTTGTTTGTTGTTTATTACCCTGCCAGTGAGCCCCATAGGCACTTCACATAATGGGATTCTGCAGCTGTTCCTTCCTTTTCAATTTTTCATACAGGCTAACAGAATCGGTCTGAGTTGCCTTTGTATACCTTTCTAGAAATTACCATGAGATCACACTGTGCTACTTAAGATCTCTCCAGCTGTGACGGGTTTCTCCAGGATATTTGCTCACTTACTCAGAATGATGCAGGAGCTTCTGCATTATGTGCTGCACTTCGTTGAGAGCCAGTGAAGAAAAGCCAGAAAGCTGTCACTCCACTTTGTAGTGTTGCATCAATTACACGATCAAGAAAGGAAGGAGATGAGGGGATAAGAGAGCGAGATGTTGGGGGGGGAAAGTGTGGGAGATAGAGTGGTGAAGACAGTTAAAACCAAAGCGGCAGTATGAAAGAGATGGGCCCAGACGATCTGCGAGAGGTCACACCTCTATCTCTCTCTTCATCTGTCTGAAGACACATGCATGAGCTCTAAGATGGATGGAGAGGCATCAGTAAATGCGTGTGACAACTATCACGCTGTCTCTCCATGTTTCAATGGGCTGTCTGCAGTGATTCATCTGTCAGTTACAATCTGTGAGCGTACGTTTGGTGGTGTTTATCTGTGAGAACATGTTTGTATGTGTGGGTGCACATAGGTAGGTGGCTGTGATTGGGAAAGCAGTTGTTTGTGTGTGTGTGTGCGTGTGTGTGCAAGGACGTTGCTCAAAAGTGTGTCATCTTGGAAAGGAATAAAAATACACGCACGCTCATGCAGGCTGATGTATTGAGCTGTTATGAGTCCTTGGTTTGACATGAAGCTCAGCCTCAATTTTCACCCTCTAGCTTCGGTGTCCATCATTGCAATATTCCGTATTTGTGAGTGTGTGACTGTTTGTTGGAGCTTGGGTGGCTGTGTGGTCGGGATGTGTCTGTAATATTTGTGTGTCTGCTTGTGATAGTCGAGGTGGAATGAGGGCAGTGAGAAGGAGGGGATGAGGAACTGACAGCAGCTTGACAGAGAAAAAACACATCTTAAGGTGTTGGATGGTTTTTCAGAAGCTCATAAGTCAGTTTGAAGCACCTTGGCGGCCATGTGGGTTACCCATCTCATCCCCATGGCCGTTTTTCCGTTGCCATTTTGTGTCTCAGTATATAATCAGTGGATTTAATCTCAGCCACAGCACAGAATGCAGACTCACAATATCCAGACAGTGTCCTTCTTAAAGCTGTACAATAAATGGAAGACACATCCTGAAGCAGAGGGTCTAAACAATAATGTGGCGCTGAATTGCTGCCCACAGAAATTTAATTTTGTTGTCTTGGTAAAGGACCTTTAGGAGGGTGGAACCTTGTCTAATCTGTGAAAGTTGGACATTTTGTTTGTGCAGGGGCCTAAACTAAAGAAAAAGGGATTGAGTTGAAGAGTAACTTAAATTATTTAGTTCTTTTCCCACTAACACCATGTCTACACCAGAACCACAGTGTAAGCAGCACATAAAGTCTTGTGTACACGTCAGAGAGTACAGAGACGAGCCCACAGGAGCACACTGGATATGAGAAAACTACCATTTAAAACAGAACAGCAGTAGTGTTACCACATGAGTATGAAAACATGGTTAAAAAGAAGTTTAAAGAACAGGCACAATTTGTTGCTCTATGAGTACAGGCATTCCTTGATTGGCAAGATAACTGCAGTATTATCTGATATACTGATTTAAAACTAATGTGGGGTTTCTCTCAGCAACAGCAAAATAGCAAACTATTATCCTATATAAATATTTTAAAGTGATATTAGTACTTTTCTGTAAGTATGTTCTCTCCTTGTCTGCGTGGGTTCTCTCCAGGTACTCCGGCTTCCTCCCACCGTCCATGGACATGCAGCTACATTACTTGGTGATGTTAAATTGGCCGCGAGTGTGATATTTGCCTTTCTTTCTATGTCAGCCCTGTGATAGACTGGCAACATGTCCAGGGTTTACCCCACCTCTTGCTTGGTGACAGCTGAGATAGTCTCCAATGGCTGTGGTTAGGATAATGGATGTATTAAAGAGTTATCATAGGCATACTATAATCATTATGCACAGCTTAAAAGTGATAAACTGTAGCTGTGTAAAATGGGTTCCATTCTTTATGATATATAAGCAATTTCTATGCTGTACATACATTTTTATTTTATTTTATTATTTATTTGTCTATAATATATTTAGTGTGGGGCTCCAGAAATAACAGGGCATCTCCTCCATCTGTCAAATTAAACAAACTGCACAAATAATTTATACTGATAATACTGATGATATATATTTATAGATAGATAGATAGATAGATAGATAGATAGAGATATATTAATTGATTATAAGTGTTATTTTTGACTTCGGCAGTGTATAGACAAGAACTCCCAAGCCTGTGTGCCCACATTTCCTTGGCAAGGAGGTGTTAAATCAGAGCGAGCAGACAAATAATTCACATACAGTAGTGGATCCGAGCACTGAATATACTCTGTGAATGTGTGTGTTTTAAAGAGTGATCTGAAAGAGGAATATTTGCAGTTGAGCTCATATCTCTTAGCTACTCCTTTATGAAGCAAAACTGATGCAACAATATACCACCCTACGCAGGCGGGTATTGTTAGATCAAAAGCAGACCGCTCTCTCTTTAACTACCTCTTTCTCTATTCCCTCCTCCTCTTTCTCCTTCTCCCTCCATCTGGGTCCTCTCCTCCTATTTCTCTCACATTGATTCAAATTTATCCCTTTTACTTTTCTCCCTCCCACCGTACATTTCTCAAACGCTCCCACCCACCCCCTTCTCCCTCAGTGATGGTAATCTCCCAGTAGTATAGTATTGTCAGACTTTGATCAAAAGCCAGCTGCTCTCATTCACCCTGCTTCTCTCAGACCTCTGTGCGCCTGCACTAATACTCTGTAGACTTAATGAGTACTAGAGGCCTCGTCTGACTGACTGCTTCACACGCATTATACCAACATACTACCTCTCACATATTAATAGGTGACGTGATTGCCCACACTGCGTCTGCATAGAAAAAGTGAGATAAAATGCTGACTTTACTTCCAAAGAGCATGAGGCAACAATTAGTGCTCACTTGCAGCGCTACGGAAAGATGATGTAGCCGTGCATCATCCTTGTCCTGCTGTGCTCCAGAAATCTCATCTCATTGCTGCAACATTCCCATCACTAGGTAATACCTGGGCTTGATTTAGAGTGAAAATAAATATATGGTTTCTCACAGATTCTGCTGCTGGAAATCATATAAACTGTGCAGTCTTCTATTACTGCACATACACACTCATGTTTGTCCTGTCAGCTCATTCCGCAGGTGTCTCTGGGTTTTAGAGAATTTGCAAACTGTAATACAATTCTCCATAAGGCTTTTTGTACATTGGAGAAAATTCATGAATTCACATCCAAACTGGAACATCAGTATCGAGAATGAAGCCTGCTTTATCGTGCACTGGTTTTTGTGTATTGAATCTAGACTAACAGAATATTCTTGTGGAAAACTTTAAATAAATATCCTAAGGTAGGTGAGATTAAAGAAAAGAAGAAAATAACTTAGAAATTAATAAATTATATGTCGATATTTAAAAAGGAACAAACTAGTTTTATTCATTTTTTCTGTCACTTGCATCTCACTGCATTGTATCTCTTCAGCATAGTCTGTTTTCCTTGCGCATCACTAACATATCTTGTGCATTCAGAGTCGCTGTTCCACATCTGTCCACCAAATACCCTCATTGTGTCCCATCTCACATAACCTCACTGACACACCAGTCAGTCATGAAGCCCAGTACATATACCCTCCACTTACCCTCTCCATTCTGGTTTGTCATTTTTTTCTTGCAGTTACAGATCCAGCCTTTCCCCTGTCTGTGTGTCTATTTCACCTTTTTTGCTTACTCACTTTAGTAATTTGGTCAAGCCGGCGCATCCAAATCACTTAACCAATTTAACGCTGTAGCCAAACAAAGCCCTGTCTATCCATGCTTTCAACTTATGTTGACAGTGAAGACTTCAAACTCTATACTTCTAGGAATTGTGTTGATGATAATGGGTAAGTAATAAGCAACGTTAAATAAATGGTGAAATCTGACAAGGTACTAGCAAGCACAAAACACAACAACAGATTTTATTTTTCTTGTGTGTTTTTGAGGTTCAATGTGTTAATACAGTATGTCAAAAGGAAAAAATAACTATACTGTCACACAGGTGAGGTTGAGCTAAAAAAATAACACCAAACATTGGTATGGTGAACAGGTAAAAAGTAGTCAAAAATGGCCAAATGTAGCCTAGACCCATCGGGGTTAAACCAGTTAAATAGAATTCTTTTGTAGTTTGTTTTTTTATGCAGCTGCATAATTTTCCAGTTTGTACAACATGATGTGAATGCAACAAAAGGTGAATCTTTTGTTTCTCTCTTACTGATATGAGGTGCAGACGTTCTTTTACATGTAAAAACACAGAGGAATCCCATATTGCAACGTTAGGCTTTTGTTTATTTATTTGAAAAACTGAACTGAAGTAAACCATCTTATTTCAATTATCCCTGCCTGCAGGACACCATCTCTGCTTTATCACTATTACTCACAGCCCAAACTATTTCTTTTTATCAATCCACCCCTGTGTGCGTTAGTGTGTATTGATTTCCCAGAGGTGGCTGACCCACTGCTGGTCAGACACATACACAAACACACACACTATGTATTTGATTTCCAGCTGTGATTTGCACAGGATTTGAGACCATCAACCCTCTTTTTCCTTTCGGGGATGTGTAAGAAATTGAGTTTCTCTCTGTCTTTGTTTCTGGCCTTTTTCCCAACATTTTTCTAGTTTGCCTCTTAAGTCAATAATAGATGACAATGGGCAGAACAGACAAACAAAACCCTCAAAGTTAGTAATTGGTAATAATAATTTTCATATATTTTCTTATCTCAGTTTTATTTCTACGAGAAGTTTTATTTCTACAGTTTCTTATACTCAAGACAGAGTCTTCTAGAGATGTCTTTTAGGAGAAGTTCACCTGTTAGGTAAACAGAATGTCCCTCATCACCACTGATTCAGATTTACAAGTGAAAACATGTGTTGTATGTATTATCTAGAGAGCCAAATTAGAATGCCTGTATTTTAAACTGTATTAGCGATTAGCGTCTCAACACTCTTCGCGATGTCAGCATCCAAGAAAGTATGTGCCAAACACCTTCAAGCGGCCTAATGTTGTCTTCAGATAGGACGCGATGGGTGTAGCTCTACACAAAAAAAATAAAAAATAGTGCCATGCGCAGACATTTTGGCACTATGGCGTCCTGCAAGGGACAAACACTAGGGAAATCCTAATGCAGCCTTTAATAATCTGTACACATCTAAAATTTGCTTGTAGCTTGTAGATATAATTTGCATCACTGACGCATCACTAAGATCACTGTAATAACGTGACCCAAATAACTTATGCTGTTTAAAACTTCCATCTGTCTCCTTGTTTTCCAACATTAGCAATCATCCAGTGATTGCAGTTCCTTGCAGTACCCCCTCCACCACCTTTCCACTTCTGTTTGCCTTTTGTGTCCTACAAACTTGTCATTTACCATCACTGTCAAAGTCACGTGCATATCACATGCACAGCTCCTCTACCGCCACATCAGTGTAACCTCCCTGTCCTCCAACTCTCGTTTTGTGAAGCAGCGTCCAGAAAGACCTTCTTTCACATTGAGGCCACATTTTTGTCTCCCGTGTTGTTACACAATATATAAATTCATAGATTAAATTCAAGTTTTTCTTGCTCTTTTTTTTTTAACTCAAACTTGTGAATTTAACACAATTTAACATATGTTTCAGTTCTTTCCTCACACGGACACATTAACATAATTACAAAGAAATTCATTATTTGGTAATTTTTTTTTATCAGGGTAAAGTTGATTTACTAATGTGTAGTAAAATACCTACCTTAAAAGATGTAGTGTTTCTAGCACTATACAATTAGCTAAATTATTAAATGTCATTAAAATTTAAAGAAATATCAGCAATAAAGTTTTGCATGTGACTCACAAATATAAAATTAATATATAAATATTTGGTATTTAAACCACACTTCCTTTAAAAAATGTACTACCCTTTGATTTTGACATAATGTTGTGCATGCTGTCCTTGAATAAAAGTCGCCTGTTTAAATGTGTCGTTCCAAATTATTGAAACCTACCTTTGTCAGATTTGTCAAAACATTTCATTTGTACCATTTTATTTTCTTTTGAGGTCAGTGAAGATAACTAAAGCATTTTAAACTGGACCGGACTTCATGGACAGAGGCAATAAAAAAAGTATAATCACATAGTCTTACCTAACGGGAGATGTTTTGCCTGAACACGGTGGACCTTGAGTAACTTCCTGTAAAGCATCTTTTCTACAGACTTTGTGTAAAAACCCAAAAAACATCAAAAAACATGTTTTCCTTGGCTCAGGTGACTGAGTCAATCATCTTTCAACTTTACCTTATGTAGCGTAATAGCAAATAAAATATATTTGTTTTATTAGAGGCAGTGATTCTTTAAAAAGTCTCTCACTCTCTCTCCATTGAAGCAAAACTACAAATCTCCCTGTAATAATCAACTTGAGATGCTATAAAAGGTTATAACATCATCCCAAGCCCTGCATGATGTCACTCTAGCACTGCTGTGCATTGCCTAAGAGACAATGAATATAAAGAAGTTACATATAAGAGAATAGTGCTGCATTTCTTTTATCACAGTATAATGTGCATGTATTTCACCCTTGAGAATCGCAACCCCACTTGAGGTTGAAACTGTCTTTTCCACTGTTTCTCCTGCATTATACTGTGTGTTTTCCAGCATTTCACGGCAAACTAGTCAAGGATATAAGGGAGCTCCCATGGAGCTACTAAAGAAATCCCATCATTGACGGATCATTAGTTGCATGATTTTGATGCGTTTGTGTCTGATTTGAATGGGAAATGGGAGACGAGAGGAAAACATCAATCCACTTTGTGAGGATCTGGGAAATACCATCAGAATATGGGTGAGTGTGAGTGCACAATGTCTTTACATCAACCTGACGTTAACTAATATTACTGCAGGAATCCATTTTGAAAGTGTAGAAGATTTGTGATATCTAAATTAGGGCATTTATTGATCATTTTTTTCTTTGATTATTCTATCAATTATTAACTGGTTAATTTAATTATTAATTTTTCAATTGGAACAATTTGTTGTTTTTGATAAGTTGATTATTCATTGGGTTAAATAACTATAAAATATTAAGGATAACTTTAGTCAGTGAAACATTTCTTATCATTTCTTTTAATATGAAATAATAAAGGAAACATTTAAAAGTTGATATTATTATTTATCACAAAACTTACCCTGCGTGGTTGGCCTAATCAGGAAAGGTCTTGTTCACTTTATTCTGCCATTGTGGTGCAGCCTTTTAGGCTCTGACTGTTCTGAAACGTAAATGACCTACACTGTCCTGTCCCTGAATACACCAAATGTGGTAACAAGAAATGCTAATGTTAATACAGCTAGCACTGAATGAAACTAGAATTGTGGCCATGTTATTTAACTTTTACACCAATGCAAAGTACAGCATTAATAGGAATCAACATTATTTGTATAGGTTAATATGTGCATAAACTTACAGCAGCCAGAAGGCAACGTTACAAGTTAGCATGTGCCATAGGGAGTCTTCAATTGAGTACTAGTATGATGACAAATGAAAACACAATGACACCAACCAACAATCAGACATACTCACTAATAACTCACCCTGCTGTCTCATCAATCAGAGGTCAGAGCCCAAGATGTTTTGGTGTGAGATACTTGTTCATAGTAGTTGTGCTGATGTGGCAATGAACACCATTTCAGTTTTACAAAGCACAGAGCAACATTTTATTAGGTTTCTGCCATGGCCTCCAGCCTGGCACCTGGTTCTTACTCCATATATGGTCAACTTCCTGCTCAGTCAGTCTGATCACTAACACCTGATCTCTCCCCTTAATAAGCAGGTCTGTGGCTCTTCTGTCCTGCCATGCTGCACCTTACCTGAAACCCTGCTGATGTGTTCTGTTACTTAGTGTGAGATACTAAGACTGGAGAAGCTAGTCAGGAAGGCCAGCTCGGTTTTGGGGATGCCCCTGGACACAGTACAGGAGGTGGGAGAGAGGAGGATGATAGCCAAGCTATCATCCATGCTGGACAACGACTCCCACCCCCAGTACGATGCAGTGTCATCTCTATATGTATTTTTGATATTCTTTTTGTAACCTGTGCTGCTGTAACACGGAAATTTCCCCACTGCGGGACGAATAAAGGTTTATCTTATCTTATCTTACACCAAGGGAGCCGCCATTTTGGATAACCCACCATCTTGTGTTTCATTCTCAAGACTTCTTCAGTAAGTACAAACCTTTGTTCTCATCTGCACCAGTGAGCACAATCCCGATTCCCCAATTGAAATACTATTCATCTGTATTATCAAACCACTAACTGTTATCTCCTGTATGCAGTTAGATTCCTGCCCCAGTCCATCAGTTGAAGATTATACACCTGAAGGTTTCCTGCCTCCTGCATTCCTTCACCCACACAACAAAACACACAACCACCTTTTAATGATAAACATTTAAAATCCAGTGCAGTGCTGTCAGATCGTCTTTATTCAACACACTGCTTCCCCAGTCATGACAGTGTCTGTTTAAAGAAGCCCTGACTTTGGGCTTTTTGGGATAAAGATGCATTTTCAGCAGGGGAGTGAGAGCTGCACTAATTTGGGACGAATGTAAACATTGCGAACCGTTAATGCATTCCATGTAAATCAACGTATTTATGTAATCTTTTTTTTTTTTCTCCCAGACCTACTTAACTTCTACTGCTTTGTATTTCAACTTCACGAATATTACTAAGTACACTACTAACAGGTTGTAATGGTGTAGTGTTTACCACTGTTACTTACTCCCACAGTCCAAAGACATGCAGTCAGATTAACTGGAGACTCTAAATTGCCTGTAGGTGTAAGTAAGAATGTGAATGGTTGTCTCTGTCTACATGTGGCCCTGCGATGGACTGGCGACCTGTCCAGGGTGTACCCCGCATCTCACCTGTATGATAGCTGGGATAGGCTCCAACATTCAGAAGATGGATGGATAGACACCGCTAACATTTGTAGACTGAAGTTGTTTACATTTTATGTGTCAGTCATTAAGCAGCTCATAAAGGCGAGTGTTTAGAAACGTTAAGTTTAGGGAGTGTTTGCGCTGGCATATAGACACATACAGTAACAGGCTTTGAGCCGATGGCTGTCAAGTGAGCTAGAGGGGAAAAGTTAGTCTTTATGTGGCTACTTACACACACACACACACACACACACACACACACAAAGCTGGCATCTGTTTTAAAGCTGTCGTGTGACAGAAGGGTGATTAGTTTAAGAAATAGTGTTCTGCACTTCTGACCCAGAATAATCTCTGATTCTTCAGAGATCTGTTGGCAACCGCGACATTTAAGGCGACCAGTGCCAATGGCATCTTGAACAGCCGCATACGCATGCACACACACACACAGATTGTATACCCTACATACACTCGCACAAACAATAAAGTCTGTGAGATGTCAGTAACAAATGCCTAAAGGAAATGCCTGCACACACTTGCACTCAGATGCTGACAGAAGGTGATTGGATGAGAAGAGGACGGCAGGAAGTATGTGTCGCATTAGAAATCACCTAGGAGATATTGACACACGCACACACACACACACACACACACACACACACACACATGCAGATCAACAATAACCAGTAGCTGTGCCTTGGCAAATGAATCCATCTGAAATGCAATCCCCATGGTGTTATAAACACAGATACACATGAATGAACACAGGCCACCTGAGCTGTCCCTGCTTTCTCTTTACTGCCGATGGATGGATAGATATATTGATGAAAGTAAAAACAGGAAGGTAAGGCTGAAAGGGAAAAGGGAGGAAGGAAGGCAGGCAGGAAGGAAGATGAGCATGAAAATGAGGAGGAGCCAGGTGGGCTCTGCAGATGATGGAGAGCAGGATGGATGAGAAGGTGATGTGAGACTATGTTGAGAGCTTTATTAGACAGAGCAGGGTGGCGTGCTATATGGCAGGGGAAATTGGTGTGTGTGCCTGTTTGTGTGTGTCGCTCTGGTGGTGGAAATTGGTGTCGGCAGGACCCAAATGGCTGTTTTCCTGCCTGACGGAAGATAAGAGGGAATAAAATATATAAACACGATAGCAAGATCGCAGGAGAGAGAGATAAGAGGAGAGGAAGAAGAGTAGAGCAAAGGTAGGAGGTAGAGAAGTGAGCAGAGGAGGAAGCAAGTGAGCAAAGACGAGATAAAAGTAGATCGGAGGAAACGAGAGCGAGGATGTAGGGAGCTGGAGAGGAGAGTTTTATTTTACGTTCTTTATTTCACTATTAGGAGGGACACAACAAGTGAGCAGACACGATGGTAGACTCTGTATATAAAGAAACAAACTAGGAAACAACTGTCAACATAACAAAGCATTTCACCTGTTAAATGATTGTCCATCACCTCTCACTGTGCTTAGATGTCTGGCCACAGAGTGAAGTCCAGTCTAGTCCACATCCATTCAACAGGGTAGATTAAAGGCCAGAAGCTGGCTTAAGCTGTGTGCATGCATACACATTATTATAATCTATATCTTTATACATTTATAAAGTGTCTGAAAAGAGGCTGCTAATGCTAACATGACTATTATTTATGTGCTAAAGGTTCCTTACACCCTTACATAGATCTGCCTCTGGCCTCTAGCAGGTGTTCTGAAAATTATTAACATGAAATTATTAAGAACCTACTGGAGTGTGCCCTCCATATTCACCCCTAACCTATGGGATCATGACCTATTGAATAATGCGTATTCTTTTCTCAGTGTTGGTGAAGGTGTCATCCGGACCTTAGTTTGATTCTAACGTTTCATAAGCATCTTCAAAGAGGAGGACCTACTTCTGCAGTTCATGGAAAAATTGAGGAATAACTCGGCTAAAAAGCTGATTGAAAAAATATAAATTATGATTTAATAACATAGAGTATATTTGACTCTAGGAGGAAAATAATCACAGAAATAAAAAAAATGTGCTGCTGCTCTTTGTCGTTAAAATAACTCGCTAACTATAGTAGCGAGACTTCACAAGGACTTGGCTCAATTTTCCACAATAAAGCTAAAAGCAAGTTGAAATGTCATGTAACTTCCTTAGTGATAGCAGTTGTCCAGCCTGTCGAAGATCTCAGGGTACTTAAGCCCATTTGACAGAGCTGCTAGAGTGTGTCAAACACAAAAGGTTGAGATTATTTTCTAAAAATATTGAATAGTGACCCCAAACTACAGAGTCAGCACCACATGTTGATGTCTGAGGCCTTCGTGTGACTGGCCAGAAATGTGTTCAGCTTGTCTGCTCCAGTACAGTCGAGACAACAAAAGTTAGAGGGAGAAAAGCCGGTGACAGTGGTCAGAGGTCGGATCCAATCCCAAGATGCTCTGAGGCATGAGCCACAAGGGAGGCTGCCCTGTGTTTTTCTCTGTCAGCGTCTCTCCTGCTTCAGTCTCACCTTACAAGTTGACCCTTGTCTCAGCACCGTGAAGACACACAGTCTCACAAACACACACACACACACACAGTGAACATGTCCCGTAGTAAAAGCTGTATTAAGGAGCAGCTTTTGAGGATAACATGCGCTGCCATACTAATTTCTTTGTAGTGTGTAATTATACGTTTGTGTATTTCTGATTTATCCGTGTGGTTAGGGACGACTCTGTGCGTCACATCAAATCAAAGCATTGATTTTTAGCTCAGCAGGATATTGGAATAAAACCAAAGCACATCTCTTTCTTTAGTATCACATTAGCAACAGTTCAACCTGTATACATGCCTTTATATGTACAGTATGAGTAGAAGTTGGCAAAGAAGTGAATTGTTGTGTTTAATGTGTTTGTTTTTTTTTTATCTCAGTCCAGCATCTGTAAATGTGTTCTCATCCTTTGAAATTGTGTTTTACTGTGATGATTATAATGATATGGTGATTTTGAGTTATGCAATAATTCCTTTAATCCAAGACAACAATTTTTTTTCAGAGGAGAGATGAAAAAAGTATCATAACTTTACCCATTACTTTTAAGGGCTGTCACACACACACTAAACTGTCTAATTGAGAATATTTCAGATAAGAAACTGTAAATGAAACTTGTGTAGATTTAACTTCTCGTACACTGATTGAGCAAGCTGAACAGCCAGTCATAGTGGTCTCTGTCACGGACGGTCCCACCGCTGAATCAACATGCTGAAAGACTGTGGATTGGCCAATAATGTGAGACACGTCACAAAGACTAATCTGAAAAATGACTTTTTTTCTTATGGGACCTTTGCCAACATGGTTACAATAAAAAATGTAGGTAAAGGAATCATTGTGGCCGAACTTTAAAAGAAAAAATGTGGTTGCAAATTGTGTTAAACTTGTTACTGCTGATGAGCCTTCTCCGACCTTATTTATATGTTGTTTTTCACTTGTACCACACTGGCTAGAGGTTCTTGAGCATAAACATATGCGCAGCATGTTGGATCATTAGGCTTGTGAGGAGAGACTGGAATAATATAGAGATAAACAAATACACAAATCCCCTTCTCTCTCTGTTTAGACTTTCATAACCTATTAAAGGAGTTCAAACACAAACACTTTTTATAAGACACTGGTAAAAATGTCTCCTGCTAGTTAATGTATAGGACTGTATTACCTAAAATGTCAGTTTGAAAATGCAAGAAGCAGAGAAACAGAAGTAAACTCAGCACAAGAGACAATCCACTCAGACACCTCAGCAGCAGCTACACTCTCCATAGTATTTTTCTTGTCACTTTTGTTTCTCATAACTCGCAGCTCTGTTATCCAAATTGATTTTGTCCCCTGCTACTATTCGCCACCTGTGCTGAAAGCCACACGGTTCAACTTTTAAAAACAGACTTCCATATGTAATGGCTGTAAGGCAAAAAAAAAGAAGGCAGAATAGGAAAAATTGCTGCTTTTCCTCTCTTTCAGTGGTGGGTAGATTGCCCTTCACAGTCTAATGAGTACTGAAGGAGTTGGGCATAAAATGGAGGCAGAGGCATTCACAGGCCAGCAGACTGACTCATAAATAACACACCTGAGAGCAGAGGAGTGAGGAGGAGAAGTGGAGGAAAGGGGTGGGCAGAGATAGGGAACATTTTAAAAGTAGTAAAATATATACACCAATGCACACAATAGCAAAGGGCCTGTTGAAAGAAATCTGGTAACGAATAGAAAGAAAGACAGAGCTTCAAAACTGTGCCTTTTATTCACAGAAATGCAACCAGCAACAGTATGTGGCGCAAAAGACTTCACTATACACATGTGCACAAATATTTAGATTTTATCCCATTAAATCCATATATGTAGTGGAAGAGTATTCTCCACATCCATGACTGAAGACTTTCACAACATGAATGACCTATGCTCTGTACTGCCACTGAATGCAGTGCACCAGAGCAGCCGCTAAGAGCCATCTCACACTATGTAAACCACTGTGTTATTTTCTTAAAGTAAAGCCTGCACACAAAGATAAGTGACATGCCTCTTCCAATAAGAAATATCAGATTACAAGTTATTACTGTTGGACCTCTAATAAGCACACGCTTGATTGGTTTTTCAAGCTGCATTAATTGATGGTTATGACCAGTAGGGGGAAGAGAAATTCAAACAAAAGAAACATAAAAAACATAGCTGTAAAAATTATCACCAAAATTACGCAAATTATGCTTCTTTGCTTGTCTTCTGTAACTAGTGTCACGTTCACCTTTTCTGGTTTCTTGTTCTAGTCTTATCTTAGTATTGCTAGTCAAGTAGTATAAAGAGCCCAAAAGCTTTGTAAAGCAGAGCAGAAATGGGTGACTTTTTTTTGCAGGATAGATACTTTTCATTTCAATTTTGTTTTGAGTTTAAGAAAATTGCATGGATATGCTGATAAAATTCACTAAAATAATTAAGCACTCCTTGTTGTTGTTATTGGTTTTGTGATCTGTTGTTCTTTTCTCTCTTTCTCTATTTCTTTCCACTCACCCCAACCGACTGAGGCTGATGGCCGCCCACCTTGAGCCTGGTTCTGCTGGCGGTTTCTTCCTTTCTTAAAAAGGGAGTTTTTCCTCTCCACTGTTGCCTAGTGCTTGCTCAAGGGGGATTTGTTGG
>OMLM01009078.1:0-25610 GCA_900302695.1 Helostoma temminkii | reverse complement strand
GCTCAAGGGGGATTTGTTGGGTTTTCCTTATCATTTAGTTGTATTGTAAGGCCTTAAACCTTACATTGTAAAGTGCCTTGAGATGACTTTTGTTGTGATTTGGCGCTATATAAATAAACTTGAATTGAATTGAATTTTAAATATATATACAGAGACAGCGTGACATTTTCAACATATGAAGCTCTTGCTGTGGACATTGTTTATATTCAGGCACTGTAGCTTTAATAATGTGGAGGAAGTCAGAAAGATGGAAAGATCTGCACATGCATAAGTGCATTCAAATAGAACACTTGTGTGAATAAAGAGGAAACAGCAAACCAGGAGCAGTCTTATCTCAGTAAGTAGTTTGTCTACATGGATGCACACAAATGCAGGCTTTTATGCATGAACACAGACAAGCAGAGACTTGCATATGCATAGTTTACATGTAGCCAGAAAGACACAGAGCCACAGAGGCAGAGAGAGTAGCACACAAGCAGGACAGACTGTGGAGGAACATGACACAGCATACAAATACCGAGAAGGAGAAGAAAGTAGAGACTGGTTCCAGTAACACCGTATAATGGTTAATACATAGGAATAATCCAGTGCAGCGTCAGTCACCATGCTTACAGTGCAGGGAATTGAAGCACAGCTTGTGTTTCAAATGACTTTCACTTAGCTTCCTCCTTAAACACTGTCACAGTCACTCTGGCTTTGTTAACATACTAATTAACCCAATCCAATTAATTTTTCATTAAAAGTGTTTCTGTTTTCATCGTCTTGACAGTATACATTCCCCGTCTGCATGTTGAAGCTTGAGAAAACAGCTTGAGTTGAACGAGCGCTGAATGAGACTGTAATTAGCCACAATGTAAATAAAGACAAGCACTCAGCTCTGCTCGGGTTTTCTGTTCAATTCCTCTTCTCCACCGCCTGACATTTAAAACTCATAACATCCTGTGCAAAACAACATCTGAATGCTTTTAAGGATATTTTCCAAATCTCTATTTCATTTCATGCCATTTAAGAACAGCACAAGTGTCTGGACCAAAGATTGCAAGCTATAATAAAATAAAACCAGTTTGTGATTCATGACATGGTGAATTATTAATCATTGTTTGTGCTTGCTATTTTTATAATAGGAAACACATATCACATATGCAGAGAGGCTGATGTGATCTAGTCTAAATGCATTGTAAGCGATAAGGTGACAAAATGACCCATATAGGTTTTAGATATTCAGAATAAGGAGGAAACTTAAAAAATATTCTCTGTCATGCAGGTTTTTAGCTTTTTGGAGATGGTCTGAGCATCCTGCAAAAGAAAAGCAAATCACCTGTTGTGAAAAGCCTGAAAATGTGATGTGAATACTTTTTGCGCATCTAACGATGCTGTGAAGAATATTTAACAAAAGTCACTGAAGTTATTTTAAACTTCTCAGCCAACAATTGTTCTGTCACTTTGTTGCAGTTGTTAATACTTGGGTATTTACATCAAAGCTGTTTCTGAGCATATTCAGTTTAACATGAATGTTTTACACATCAAAGAGGACAGAACGCTATATTTTCTGTCTGTTTTTCTGACAAACAAGAGGCACCAAGCTGCAATCAACCATGACAGATTTAGATGTTCTCACCTCACAACCTCACGCTCAGTTAAATATAAAGCTATGACAAGAATACATAAACAGCGCTGCCATGTACAAACGTTTGTATCAATGTCACTGTGGCTCTGTGCATTGAAGGATGAAGGTGTATATGTCACAAATGCCATGATACCTTGTGTATTTACGGTGTTTGTCCTTTGAGATATGTGAAGGGGATGTTAAAAGGAACTAGAAAAGGTCATTTCTGGAGAAATTACTTGCAGGAGCAGACACATTGCCAAAAAGACGAGTTGGAAAGAGGGATGCAACAATGGGACGAAAGTACAAAGGAAAAAAATGAGATAGGAAGGATGGAAGGAAAAAAGAGCATAAGAAAAGAGAATGAAAGACAGAGAGAATGAGGGAAACATAAATAACAAGAATTAATTAAAGAAAGGGAAAAATAAGGAAGGAAGGAAAGGCGGCATAAAGAATGGAACGAAAAGGACAGAGGGAAAAAACAAAGTAAGGAATGAAAGAAGGGCAAGATGAGGGATGGAAAGAACAGAAGCAAACTACGGGAGGAATAAAGGAAACAAGGATTGCAGGAATAAATGGAAATTGAAATGAGGAAGGAAGTATATAAGGAAGAACAAGTGAAGAGGAACGTTTATAGGGAAATCTAAGTTGTTTTCATACAATCCCATTTTTAAAAGTTACATAAAACAGAAGTGCAAATGTAATCAACAAGTACAAGCTGTAGTGTCCCAAAGAAAAAGTTTGTGCTGACATTTAAATGAACTAACTGTACCTAACTAGACCGTGCAGAACAAGCTTTGGCTCCAAATTATGTGATTATTCACTATTCATGAATAAATCATATTCCTTAAATAAAGACCTTGGTTCTAAATTCAAACTATGAGCATAGCTAGTGAGCAAGATCAAAAAGGTTGCTGTTGATACAGAAAATATTCCATATACCTTTCTAATATTACCTAATATTATATAAAGGAGGTGCTTTTGTAAATGTCTTTAATGGTGTCAGTACACTTCGTCAATGCAGTAAAATATCATAATCATCATTCATTTTCGGCCCTTGAGTGAAAGAAAGCAGTTAATGACATATCCAACTCTCCACTATTGCAATCACACAAAGGGCCGTACGAAAAGGGGAGAATCAGCACTCAAAAATGTTTTTCTCCTTTCCCTAGCACAAAAGAGCCTTTTAATGAACACCTGAACTGAGTGGAATTGGTTGAAATGGCTTGAGAGAAAAGGAGAAATTTGAGCCAAATAAGAGACACTGAAAAAAACAAAAGTGGTTCTCATCAGCTGGTTGGCAGATAGGGCGTTTTAGCAAGGGTTTTGCAACATTTGAGCTCCTGTGCAGAGGTTCATGTGATCATGAAGGTTCATCCTGCTTATTTATGAATTATACCTGTTTCTCAACTGTTCTGATTGCAAACATTCAGTTCGACAATGTCTCTGTAACAACACGTGGACAGCATTTTCTCAGCAATGCACTTTGTGCACAATAAGGATAATACATGAAAATTATAAATCTAAACTTTCCTCCATTGGTCACTTCAAAGCTATTTTTGATTGGGTGAGATAGAAGGTAATTTTCTGATGCAACTAGAAGTGATGTTGCAATGATATTGCCACGTACTTAACTTTTGACTCTTTAACCCAATAGACATACTGACTAAAGCTGGTGAAATTATACAGTTATACTGTTGTTGCTTAATCAGAGCAAACACAATACATACTAGATCAGGTCATGCCACCAAGGTTCTCTTAGACATAATTACTAAAACAACTAAGCAAGCTTAGCTTTTCCTAAGCTCCAGTGGCGCAATTGGTTAGCGCTGTACTTATATGATAGTATTCAGCAAAGCCATGCCCAGGTTGTGAGTTCAAGCCTCAGTTCAAGAGTTTTGGTTCCCGATCCAGTTCTGAGCTACCACTGTGGAGTCCATCCTCACAACATCCATCAGAGAATGCAGTGCATTATTGGCTCAGCTGTGGAGGGCCTTGGCTGGAAACTTACCTACTCCAAATGGCCTGCAAGCAAAAACATTTCTGGCCCATCGCACTTTGGAGTCTTGGTCTCTGAACTGCTGATGCAACTAGTAGTGATGTTGCGCCGATCTTGCCACATTCTAACCTTTGACTATCGAACCCCAATAGACACGATTGCTAAAAAGTGGAGGAATTATGTGGTGATTGTTGTTAGACAGCGTAGGCTTAAGCTGAAATGGAGATGCTAGAGATCCAGTGGTGCAATTAGTTAGCACGTGGTACTTATATGACAGGATTCAGCAAAGATCACCTTTAGCATACTTTTAGGATATTCATCCATCCATCCTTGCAACATCCATCAGACACCACTGCAATGTATCATGGACTTAGCTGAGAGGAGCATCAGCTACAAACTTTCCTCCTCCATGTAGCGTGCAAGCAGGAACATTTCTGGTATGTTGCATTTTGGGCACTTGCCGTCCATCCCAATTTACTCAATTGTATACATGTTTATCTCACTTATGTGCTGTCCTTATACCTTAGTCCCTGCCACTAAAGATATATGGAGCGGTGCAAGGAACTGAGGAGTCAGGTTTTTTGGACAGGTGAGATGTCTTTTTCTATCAACAGTCATGAGGCACAATGCCAATTTTTGATGACGTCATTCGCACTTTAGAGTTGTTGTGATTACTTTAAGCCTCAGATTTTTTTAAAAACACACTGTCCAAAAAATAACTAGGATGGATCTGAGAACAAGTGACATAAAAACTTCAGTACTTCAATATGAAGTATTGTGTGTGCTCGCGTATCCCTCTTTAAACATTGCTCCTCACTCCTCAGAGGTTGAGTCATGCCACAAAGTATCTCTTCCTTACTCCAAATGGTGTGCAAGCAAGAACATTTAAGAAGTAAGCTTTTAACTCCCAACCCCAATTGTTGAAATTATGCAATGATTGTTGTTAGACAACTAAGCAGGTTTAGCTCTGTAATGGTGTTGCAAAAGCTCCAGTGGAGCAATTGGTTGCTGTGCTGTGCCTATATGAATATTTGGCAAAGCCATGCTCAGGTTGTGAGTTCAAGCCTCACATTAAACAGTGCATTGGGTGTTAATTCATTCTAAGATACCAATGTGAAGTCTGTCCTCACAACATCCATCAGACTGCATTATTGACCCAGCTGGGGATGGCATTTACCAGAAACCTCTCTACTCCAAATAGTGTATAAGCAAGAACATTTCTGGTGCATCGTACTTTGGACTCTTGGTCTTTGAACTGCTGCTGCACTAGTAGTGATCAATTGACCATAATCAGAGCATATGAGCATAGTGGAGCAGGCGCAAGCACATTTAAGATGGAGCGGGGAATGGGTGTTGCTGTGCCGCTCCAATTTAGCTCCAGTACCGCTCACACCATCCTCCTCTTTTCAGTCAAAAATTTGCAAGTCAATGATTCTTTTGAATAAAAGGCTATGGTTTAGGCAATGTAAAGCTTTTTTTTTTACCTGATTTTCAAATACATGAGTATGATTTCAGTGGAGCAGGATGCTAAACTTCTGACCTGGTGCTGTCATGATCCATGTCTTTGTTCTTGTTTTATTTCAGCCCCATCAGTCTTGTCTGTTTTCTGCCTGTGTCTTCCTGGTCTTCTTCCTTTTTTTTCCACTCTCCACCTGGCCACACCCCCCAGTCAAGCCCCTGAGACATATGACACAGTCATATGACCACGCCCCCTGTTTGAGTCTCCCAATCGCTCACACCTGTACACTCTCTCCCATCAGTTCAACTATCAGCTCATCAGCTCATCTATGTTCACCTGTGCGACTCCCTTTATAAGCAATTGAGGTCCCTCAGTTCCCTGCTGGATTATCTGTTTGTGGGCCCTCATCTGTGATTCTTGAGCGTCTATTCACCTGCCTGATTCTCATACATCATTCTACCAGACCTAACCCTGTTACTCTTGCCTGGGGTTCTGGACTTTACTACCTCTGTTATTCCTGCCTGCCTGGAACTTTCCTTCCCTGTTTGTCACATGCTTAGTTTAAGTTGTAAGTGTTGCATTCTTTACAGCATTTGCATGTTGATTGGTCTGAGCTGTTTTTACAGTCCCAGCTTTAATTTAGTTTCTGCTCATCCTGTTCTTGTTCTTATTTAGTTACTTCCATCAATCCATTTTCTGAACCGCTTAGTCCCATGCATGTCTTTGGACTGTGGGAGGAAGCTCGAGTGCCCGGAGAGAACCATTGCAACCCTGGGAATCCGATCCAGGACCTTCTTGCTATGAGGCAACAATGCTGACTACTGCACCACCGTGCCGGGTTAGCTTTGTGATAGAGTTGCCAATAGTCCAGTGGGGCAATCAATTAGTACCAGGTACTCACAGGACACTATTCAGCAAAGTCATACTGAGGTTGTGAGTTCATCCTCACTACATCCATCATGGACTGCAACGCATCAAAAGCTTAGAAGAGCATGGTTTTGACAATTACCTTCTCCAGATAGTGTGCAGGCAAGATAATTTCTGGTCACACTCTGGGCAGTCTTTAAAATGCTCCTTTCAGGAAAAAAGACTAAGAGCAAAAAGTCTTCCACCAGCACAGATAACCCAGACCTCACCCTGGTCCCTGTATTTTCTAGTATTGTGGCGTATGTCTTTGCAACGTATGTCTGATACAGCAGGTTAGGTCATGCCATTACTGTATTAGAACAGGTTGCAAGTTAAAGCTCTATCATGCAAATAAGAAGCCCTAAATGAAAAGGATGCAGAAAGCCAGCTCATTTAAAATGGTCTGTGACAAAGTCGAAAACTGTTAAATGGTCAGACAAATCAAAAAAGTTGACATTCTCCAGACTAAAGAGGAGAGGGTCTTTCCAGCTTTTTACCAGCACTCAGGACATGGCTAAGAACATATATTACACTGTGGCAGTGAAAAGTGTGTATGTATACTGAGGAGATAAGTGAACAATGAGCAGGTGAGGTGTCTGTGGAAGACAAGAAGGAAGTGGTATTTTGACAGAAGGGGAGTGGTAGTGATGCCATAATAGAACCAGACAGGAGATGTGACATAACATCATGCACTAATGAATATTGGTGATACAATAAAGGAAGAGAATGTAGTTCTATCAAAACATCTCTTTGGTACATTCTGAATGCATTCATTCTCACATAGAATGTTCAATGTGACATATTTGTAGTTCTGTTTTTTTTTTTACCTCTGTGACCTCTTCAGTAAATAAAGTCCTTCAGTTACCAAGGAAAGTGTTGGGTGACTATCATGTAAGTAAACTGGCCAACTCACAACCAATGTCAGTCAACCAATGTCGTTTAACAGAAAATGGTTAAGCCATAGTGGTGGAAGTAGGTCAGGTAGACTGACAGGTAGGTGTGTGTGTGCAAAAGAGTGAAGGGTTGATAGTATGCTGGCTGACCAGCTGACTAAAAAAGGGAGAAGAGATGGAAAAATGACATGAATACTTTGGGATGACAAGATGAGGTTGATGGAAGGGGAAAATGACAGAAAGGGGCTACATAGCTGCAAGAGGGAGAGACAGGAAGCTGAAGGAGGAAGAGAGACGAGGAGTAGCAGGCGGGAGGACTACAAGAGGTCAGGAGGAAGTGTCACAGGAAAAGGTTGGGTTAGAAGAATGAGAGGAGAGAAACCATAAGTAATGGCACCAAGAGTGATGAAAGTGAAAAGAAAGAGAAACAGAGCAGAACAGGGCTGTTCCACCTTTAGCTTCAACACCGCTCACCTCCTGTGATCTGTTTGTCCCTCAGATAATGGTATGTGTATTGTATTCTGTGTACGTGTGTGCTGAAAGTTTTTTTCCACCACTTTGGTGAGTTTGAGAGCTGTGTGGGAGGCCACCCAGGATGCATGCCCTATTGTAGCACTGCTGGTTTTCAGTCAGAGCAGAGCTGGGAGGCATTTCCCAGAGTGATGAGCCTCTAAAACAACCCTTCTACCAGGTTGCCTGTCAGTCAACATTATCTCTTCTACCTGGCACCACACGCAGGAAAACTCACAGAAGTGAAGGCTTCTCTTTCTTTACCTTAATCCTGGTACCTCTTCAAAGCAAACTGGGACATCTACTGATTATTTCTGAGCAGCTTCATGTAGGCCAAGTACAAAATAGTAGACAAATACTGACTGAAATATCCTTTAAGGTTGGGACAGTTGGTACATCAGATGTTGCATGATGTCACTATGTTTCTAGCTTGATCAGGTAATGTCGTCAAGTGGTAACCTAAAGCCATTTTCATACGCACCAGATATTTCTAGACAGAGGTGCTGTATATAAGAAAGCAAAGTCCTGCCTCTTGTACAGTGTACCCAGATGCCACCCGTCACCTAAACAGTATTTACAGCTGTTTAGAACGCACTGAACTCCGACAGTCTCCTGTTATGTGCTGCATGTGTAAAAGGGCAACTCTGGACTTTGTCTAGACCTGATTCTCCAGACACTGTCCAGAGTTTGTTTGAGAAAATAGCCTCAGAGTCTACAGCCAAAGTGATGCACCGACCAACAGACTAACAATGCTTTTTACAAGGTCACACCATTAGCAGCAACCCCAGTCTCCAAAAAAATCATGCGGTCTCTTATTTTAATGGGGTATCAATTTTTTTTAAGTACACTAACTGATGCAAAGTCGCAAGTATTGCATCTTGCATAGGAAAAGTAACAATTTGTATTCAAGGAGAAGTTCCACGTTTTGGACCTTACTTATCTTTGTTGAATATAAATGTTTCTTTTCCACTTGTATGTGTGTGCGAGGGGTTTTGTGTGTGACCTATTATATCCACAGCTGCCTCTGTGAGGATAGAGCTGACTGCAGCATACAAATGATGTCAAAGGGCACAGAACATGCCATGCAATGTTGATTAAAGCTGGCATTACAAAGATAAGCTTGATTAATTCTACTACAGGTTGACATCAGAACAAATACTGCTACTTCATTATGAAATGTTGCCAAGTGGGAAGACTCCACCATTACTCCATGTGTGATTAATTCTGCTGAGAAAAACTGATTTGTAATTTTGTTCAGTGTTTGCTCTGCTGGTGTAGATTTCTTATAAAGCTTCATGTTTATCATTGGAACTTTGATCATGGCCAGTAAGTTAGAAATACTTCACCATGTAGTTCCTTAATAAGTTGGAGAAGAACTAATAAAAATGACTTGAAGTGCCCCTGGTAGAATAGGTGCTTAGGTAAACTGTTAATGAAATACTATAAATCTCTTCTGTTGTTTTCTATGAAATGTACCTTGGAGCAAAATTCTGGTTGAATGCAACTTGTTTACTGGGAAAAAAATATTACAGTCAGATCACCATGTACTAAATAATTAATCATATACACACAAACATATTTTAAAAAGTAAATGCAAGCAAAATATAATTCAAAATGACATCTATCATAATGCCATTTGTCACATCATTATTTTTTCCATTATGAAATGCTGAGTCTTGCACTATGTACCATGGTTGATTATTTCAACTGTCTAAATTACCTAGAGTTGCCAATCATAACCCATAGAAAAGTTAAGTCTTTTGTCACAAGCAATTCCATCCATTCACTCTGACTACTTTTTACCAGTCTGTCACAGTCCTGAAAACCACTTGCACTCACATCCATACCCACAGGCTAATAACAGTCACCAGTTAACCTAACTGCATGACTTTGGATGGTGGGAGGAAGCCAGAGTTAGAGGTACCTGGCATGGTACCTGCAAGTATCCAGGCAAACACAGGAGGAAGCAAACTCCACATAGGAAGGCACCTGGGCGATCCTTGGAGTTGTGCTGTGACTTGACAGTGGTAACTTCTACACCATTTTTATGAATTATGATTGGCTCTTGTTTCTTACACTGTTGGACTTTGCTGCATTGAAGTTGCCACTTTCTCATCTTTTAACTCTTAAACCCAATAGACATAATGACTTAAATCAGTGGACTTTGGTTGGACAACTTAGCGGGCCTTGCTAAGGTTGTCCAAGCTCCAGTGAATATGTGTGACCCCATCAGAATTTTCTGGAGGTGGCCCTGATGGTGTGTTAGGTCAGTTTATAGTAATGTCATGTCATGAGGTAATGCAGGATCCAGTTCCAGTTGGCTTGATATATATATACTCACTCGTCTTCTGGCACTTTTAACATGTACTGATAACTGAAAACAAAACTCAAGATATAATAAAATTGGAAGAGAGCTAATATAACAGGCTTAAAGTGGAGCTTCAGCATAGGCCCTCAGGTAAACACATAATCAAATCACTCTCTATTATTATTTTTTTCCTTTAAAAACGGACTTACACTGACAGCCTGAACACATAGTATGCACCACAACCCGAAATGAACTTCTTTCTAGTGTGCTGTTGGTTTTTAATAAACCAGTTAGTGCACTGTAGGTACCAAAAGCCCACTGGGTACATTCCCACTCAAAGGACTCAAACTCACAGTGCACAGTATACCGTAACCCGCTGAGGCCCTATGTTCATCACCGTCAACTCTAGGATTATAAATAAAGCATTCTCGTAGCACTGCAGGTATCATGGACCCAAAAGTGCATACCCACTCTGAGGACTCGAACCCATGGCCAGATGCACATGGTGAACCTTAACCCGCTGAGCCACTGGGCTCATCCACAGCTGAATGTGGGATTTTTTAATAAAGCAGCTTTATAGCACCACAGGTACCAGAGGCCCTCAGGTAAACAGCTAATGAAATCCCTTCTTCCCTCTTGGACTAAATCATCCAAATAGCAACCAGCACCACAGGCACAGAGGCAGACGGATGGCAAAGAACCAGGGAGAGACAGGGAGCAGGGTGGAGAGATGTGGAATGAAATCACAGAAGAGGTAGAGGGGTAAAATTGATGAGGGGAGACAGCACAAAGAGGAGAGGGATAGAGGATTAGAGAAATTGAAAGATACAGTCACAGAGTACTGCTGTAAGGTATTGTATGGCACCATGGAATAGTTACATTATCTTAAACACCTGGAGTGCTATAAATCATCATGTTAACAAATGTGTTTTTGGGGGGAAGCAGCAGGTGTGTGACTGCTGTAATGAATCAAGTCTTTATGGTAAAATAGATTTTCTTCCACTTTTAAATGCAATTTGAAACACTTCATGCACCTTCTTGTCTGTTTGTATGAAAAGAAAGATGTCACATCAAATTGGTCATTATTGGAGACACAATGGCAAGTTCCAGTCTTCCAGAGTAGTCTTAAAATATGAAAATTAGGTAATGATGCACTGCAGAGGCAAAAGAAACATTGATACATGAATATCTGGGGACGTTGTAGGAGCCAGTTTATATTTGATGGAATTGCCTGCTTTTAAATATTAAAAGCAGATATATTCATGGCCTTAATTCGTACATAGATGATATTATGCCCAATTTATATAGAAAAACAGTTTATTCCCAGGAACTCACATTCTTTTTTTGCCATTGTACATTGGTTTGTGTCTTTTTATATTGTTTCTTTGGATTTGTGAAGTAATTTGCAGTTTTTTTTTGTCTTTTAAGAAACATTGTTCTATACATAGGTAAGACAGGTAGGCAGTCCACCACTTTGGTTCATGCAGAAATATTTTAACTATTATGTTAACTTTGTAGTCATTCATGATCCCATCCTAACTTCTAATTTACCACCAGCAGGTTGGCATTTTTCACTTTTAGCAAAGTATTTTAACTAATTTTATATAAAATGACAAAAAATCTATCTATTCATGGTCTCCAGAGGATGACTGCTACTAATTTTGGTGATCTCCTGATGTTTACCCAGCATTTCCATGAGGCTGGCATGTGTTTTTGGCTGAAATGTCTCAACAGCTGCACACTGTCCACACTATCACCCTAACCTTAACCCTAACCTATGTACCAGTGTGGTCGTTAAAGAGTTTGATTGCCCCTGGCACAAACGATTCCTGCCGCATTCAGTCCTTGGTTTCTTGTTGGACAAGGTTTACTGGAACCACAGCTCTGCTGGCGAACATACTGTGGTCTGCAGGTTAAATAGTCTATGACCCAGGAGATTAGCGCTGACTCCACCTTCATCATCCTCATCTTCTCAGCAAGCAACCCCAGCTGGATCAGGTTGAAGGCAGTTGAAGCACATGATACAGACAGTTGTTTCCAGATGTCTGTGCACAATGTCGATGGTCGCATCATCCACTACGATGTTGGGATGGTAAAGGATGTGTGTCCTTGCACAGGGTCTTAGGTTGATCCTATTCTACCTTTCCAGAGCCTTCATAATGTGAGAAGTGCGGGCTACAGGCTGGTAGTTACTGGAGTCAGCAGATTGTTCCAGCTTCTGTATACAGGCTTGTTTCCCCACTTGAATCTATACCTTCAGTTCTTCTTGCAATGCCTTTGTTCTGTCCCTATCACCCTCCATGAAGTCGCTTTTCTTTTGAGTTAACAGACCTTTCAGGCTGCTGATAACCCATGGTTTGTTATTAGGGAAGCACCAAATCTCTCTGCTGGGTACACTAATATCAGCACAGAACTTGATGTAATCAGAGATGCAGTCTGTAAATCCTTTAATATCATCCCCATGTGACTCACAGAAAGCATCCCAGTGTGAGCTCCAAACAGGCTGTAAGAAATTCTACTTCTTTTAACAATAGAGGTGTAGGTGGGAGAGAGACCAACCAGATTTTGTTCAGATCAACCAAATGGTGGCTGCGTTCAACATGGAGAAGTCCTCCAAGTATCAAGCATACTAACGAACCTCTGATCCACTCCATACTGCTGTGGCTATCATTAAAATGACACTAGAAAATACTAACTACACTAAGAAATGTAAAAAAGACAAAACTGTAAAAACATAACATTTTATTTACAGAAAGAGATTACATAGATGTTAGTTGAAGGCTGTTGGTGGAGAGCTTTGGCCAAACATCAGACACACAGGAAACTGGATGCAAACCAGTTACTGGTGTTTCCAAACTGGGTGCCAGTTTCACTCTGTGCTGTTTACTGGCATACTGCAGGTTGGGGGTAATTTTGGTTTTGATTTTAGTTTCTCCCTCTCTGTTTTGGTCACAGTTTGATTCTACACCAACACACTCTTCAGATTCCTGACCTTCTGATTTGTACTTGTTGTTTGTTTTGCTTGGGATATAATGTGTTTTCATTTGGTTTCAGCAGGGGCAGTTTAATTGCTGTTTCCCCCAGTCGCTGAATGAATACGCTTAAAATTCATGAGCACTATATAGTTAAATGTTCACTGAAGTAGAACAAAAAACTGGCAGGACCTTGAGCTCAGGGAGCCTGTTTTTACTGAATTGTTTAGCAGATACATGGAGTGATAGTGACAAAGGCTAAACCTAGCAAAAAGGCAGATTTTAAATGTAACCACAAACTACTGCTCATTTGTCATCCACTTCAGCAACATGATTTATTACAAAATATTGTTTCATATTTTGTTTCCCAACCTTTCCTCTTCACATTTGCAAAATCTACCAAGGACATTATGCCTTTGGTTCCATTTGGAACATATTTCAAAACTTTCAGATTTCAAAACAGATTTCAATTAAACCTGGTGGAAACATGACCCATGTGCCAAGAAACAAATGAGAGTATGTGGATCAAGGAATTCTTCACATTTTCAAGCACAAACTGTGGAAAACATTTTAGCATATACCTACAGTATATACATGCTATTGCACTGTCTATATTTAATCCGTCATCTCCATACTTTCCAATTGCCTAATTTGCAACTTCACTCATACAAATACCTATCAACACTACCATCAAGTCACTTAATGAGATAAAGTATTACTTGAAAAAACTGAAAACTGCATAATTTACACCCACGTCTAAACTGGCTCCACTGACTCAACAGGCAGAGAGGATATAATCGCATCAGTTTTTCTTCAGGGCCTCTACAAATTCAGTCCTTGATTACACCAAGACATTAAATTCTCAACAATATGTCACTCTATGACTTCATTTCATGCCTGTTTGGGGCAAAACTGAAGACCATTTGTTTTAATCAGCTTAAACAGGGTCGGTCCCGCCTCACTGTTCATTCCTTACTCTGCTGTTCTGCAAATTTGGAAAAATCAAAACAAACGACTAAGTAGTTTGCTAAAAATAAATCAGACATGACAACAAACACATATAGTTAAACTGATTACATGTTATTTGAAAGAGAAAAAAAGTCAATTTATTTTCCTAATTGTCTGCTATCCAGGTGATTCACTGCCAAATACCTTCCTGTCCTCACAACAGGGCCATGCATGTCCCAGGACCGATGAACGGGGCAGCAGACTTTATACCAAAGGGCAGGGATCCTCAGGTGGTGAAGGAGATATTTTTACAGCGTGAGTGAAAAGTAACTAGGCATTAAAAATTTGCTATATAACTTGTGGTATCACTGGAGTCATAATAAAAACAGTCTCTGAATTGATGATAATGAATAGGATTTCATAAGTCTCGCACTCCCCAGCCATTTAAGGAAACTGGTTGATGCCACTGGTGCCTACATTAAAATTTAAAGATTTGCTGTCATTTTCCTACGTAATAAAGTTCATGAACAATTTCTTTCAATAAATTTGTATTAGAAATATGGACTTTATTATAATATAATATATTTTAATATGGTTTTTATGGACTAGTTTTCACCCACCCTGTACAGTATCTTAAAATCACTCCTAGGACACAGGATTAAAGATAAAAGTTTGGTTTGTGTCAGTCTACTCTAAAGGATCATGTAACTTCCCTCGCAGCCAGTAAGTGTTGTTAATGCTGTTAGAACGTTTTCAAATCACATCAGTGTCTTCGTTGAACAAATATTTAATGCATTTGCTCTCAAGGACACCAGTAACGCCAGTTAACCCAGAGATTTGTAAAAATACATTCTCATTGATTTCACAATGCACCATGGAGAAATGAATTAATCTGGTGGCGTCATAAGAGTAAACAAAGTTTGCTTAAATTTTCCTGCAGTGTCCTTAGGTAAGACACCGAAGCCTAGTTTGCTCCCTATAGGTCAAGCCAGCACCTCGCATGACAGCTTGGCTCTGCATCAGTGTGCAGCAAATGGCTGTATGAGAAGCAATCTGGTTCTTTAGGTACTGGTAATGTGAAAAAGTGATATAAATACAGGTCATTTACCATTTATTTGATGACAGACCCAAATCAGTGAAGCTTGACTTTGCAGTGACCATAGTTTGTGTATAGACTTTCTTATGATGGAGACGAAACAATGCACAATTGTACGCAGAAGTTAAAAGTACATTGATGTGATAACAGTCACCATTCAGTAGCTGTTATGAAGCTTTCAATCATATCACAAAGTCTTCCTCAGCAGATCTTTCCTTGCCTTAATGTTACACTCCACATTGACTTCATGTTTTAATAAAAAGCTGTGTTTTATATTTTAAAGGCAGTAATACTGTGAGTGCACACTGCCTGGTGTTTTATGTGTGGCGAGTCAGAGACTCAATTGATCAAATAAAAAAGTAAAAAGGTTTCCAAAACATTTTGGTTTAGCATCAGTAGCTTTAAAAGTCTCCGACTAAATGAAAAGTGCAACCTTATTTCTCCGACACCCAGAGCAATTTGTGGAAAAAATAGTCCCAGTCCTGCTCTGTAGGGGCTATTTATTGGCCCACAACCCATTTGGTTTACTGACCCATAGTATAAGAGCTGTTTAGCAGGGAATAGAAAAAGCAAACAGAACCAAGAAGCAGTGTTCTGTGAATAGCTGCATGCATAGCTTGTGATTTTGTGAGGTTTATCTTGAAATTCACATTTGCACAAAAGCCACTTTGATGGATGTACGACACAATAGATACATATACTGTATGAAGGTAGCTTGTGTTACAAGAAAAAGTCCTTTATTTCATCTTGGGTCTTCTCCCGATCAAGTTAAAACACATGTTGTCTTTGCTTTAGTTGCTGTTTATGAGATTTATTTTGTGATTATGTATGTTGAGCAGGTTAAGTGAAGAATGTGGATACTAATTTATCAAATATAAAACCAAAGCTTGTCATACACACATCTTACTCTGACACGTTTGTCATGTGGTGTGACTGAAATTATTTCCTCATAAATTACATTTTCCTAGGAAAAACAACATAATGAATTTCTGTTTTCATACAGTGTAGATTAGGACATGTAGCAGCAAATTGTAGTTGAAGACAGCAAAACAAACACCAGAATAAAGAAGAAGCAGCATGTAAGAGTAATATGTTGACAGGAAACCTAGAAACTAAATGTGACAGCGCTCTAAACTACAGTTTATTTCAGTTTCTGGTGCCTTGCTTTGCCTTGTCTGGTGCCTGACGCCATGTCCTTGCACATAAGTTACAATTGAGGGGTTTTGTTCCTCACTCAGTGCAACTTACTTTCTTGTTTATCTAAACAGAGTAATCTGCAGAGGAAAAGATTTGAGTGGCCTAAGAGAGGAATACTGAGCTGTTAACAGCTCAGTTAACAGCTGCGATCATAAAGTGTAAAATGTCAGATTTTCTGTCTGTCAACAAAAGATACCTTTCTCCTTTCACAGCTTTGGAAGGATTGAAATGATTACTGTGCTGTAAAAAAAAAAAAGGTCATAAATTCAATCGAATTCTCTTCTGGGTCTGTTCACGTCAGCCATATTTTAGATCATGTCTATTCTTGTGTCCATTTAGGACTAGGCCTGCCTGGAAATATATGGCTCAGTGCTTTCATCAACCTTGTTTCCACCAACAGCGAACAGTGAACAAATGTGCAGTGATAATCCCACCTGCACAGCAGCACACCACACACAGACTGAAAAAGTTAGCTGCTAGTTGGTGAAGAAGCAGAACATTTAACAACTAAAAAGCTGCATGTTTTTCTCAGGACACCAATTAAATATAAAAGGAGAGTAAATATTTACTCTTACATTTCACTGGTGGTCAGATATATGATATATGATAATGAATGTTGAGAGTGTGATTGCTTAATGTGTAATTAGTAAATTTGCTATTGTGTTAATCTGAACAACTCAAAGGTCAAGATACTGTGTCTGTCAGCTTGATGACGAGTTTCTCAGCTAGTGGCCAAATTGGTGATCAACTAAGCTGATTTCACCACAGTAGCATAATAATCTGATTAAAAGTCTGGCATCCTGTCTTGAAACCCACTGAGCAGTTTTGCACCACAACAAACAAGAACTTCCAGGCTTCCATAAAAGTGCCATCAAAACCCAAGTGAATATTTTCATTTCAGTCAAACTACAATAGTTGATTCCATATTTAACATCCTCCCTGACACATCTGAGAAAAGTGATACTAAAATCATGTTTCACAAAGCTCTTTGTAGCAAAAACTTTTTTCTGTAGCAAATAGGTTATTGAAAGTAACAAGCTGATGTATATCCAATGTGCATGAGCATTGAGCCTTCAAAGACATTACTGTTATTTATAACAATAACAGTTTTTTACCAAAGAAACAATCAGCTGCCAATTAAAACTGACATAGCATCTCTGCTGCAGCTGTTGCTATACCTGCACCACCACACGTGTTGCTCTTAGTGTTGCCTTCCTTCTTCTCTTTGCATTTAAAGTGCCCATATTATGCAAAAATCCCCTTTCTGGTCTTTATTGTACATTCATATGACTTTCCAGAGTATGTAGACACACAGCAAGTAAGACAAAATTGCATTTTCCTGTTTCCTGCCAACCAGTGACTGGATGGTCCATTATATATGTCCATTATGTATGATGAGCCAGTTAAGTGATGAATGTGGATGCTAAATTATCTAAAATAAAACCAAAGCTTGACATACCCACATCTTACTGTGATACCTTTGTCATATGTAGTGTGACTGAAATAATTTCCCCAAAATGTACAGTTTCCTGGGAACAATAAAACAACACAATGGATTTTCATTCAGTATAGATAAACAAATGTGGCAGACAGCAAATTGTAGTTGAAGACAGCAAAATACAAGTGCATTCACTCATTTTTCAGCATTTTCCTTCAGAAATCCTGCCTGTAATCTCGTCATGTTGGATGTCACCGAGTGTCAGTCATATAGTCCCTCCCTTGGCTCTAGCCAATCACTGTGCACAACAGCCTCTGACACTGGCTGTCTTCTTCAGCAGCAGCAGACTAGTGCTGACCAATGAATGTATGGATGAACAAAAAGGGTTTTTTTTTTGTTACTCATATCCTCATGATCTGAAGAAACAGTGGATTTATTTGGTTTTTGGTTTTGGGTTTGACAGCTGGACTCATTCTGCCTGTCTGAACCAGATCCAAGTTTAGGTTACAAAGTTTAAAGCTAGTTTGAAGAACATTCAGGATGTTTTAGAAACATGGTGTTAAACTTTTACCGTCCTTGATAATCGCCTCGCTTACATGCAGGGCACCCGACACCAAACAGGAGGGGAGGTTGAGCTAAAATGAGGCTCAGACAGGAGAAACGGAAATAGAAACAAGAACTTTTTTAATGAAAATGTACAGACACATTCTGGGGACATCAGAGACCTGTTTTTACCCCCTAAAAGGGGTATATTATGTTTATTATATGTATATGTCAGACTACAGTTGTAGACGCTTTAGAAAGTGATTTGTTCAGTTCACCATCCATCAAAAATGAGCACTTTCACTGAATGCTCTTTTCCTCAAGAGAACAGAGAACTGATATAAAGGAACAAAGCTTCTACATTTCAGTCCACTTATTTATTTTTACTTATTTGCTAAAAGTGAGTAGGTTTATTCCTTTACTGGAACAATATAGATCACAACAGAAGAGAGCAACAGAAAATGGTGCTACTCGGCTTCTAGGAAATGCCCATCGTTATCCCAGAAAACTTGCCTGGAGCGTGGAAACACAGAAGCATGAGAAAGCTGCCCTGCAGCGCTGCTCTCCAAATGCCAGCTAGTAATGTGCCACCTGTTTAAATGTGCAAATTCGACATCCACTAGCTATGCATTTCCTGCTCCAGCCAAAGACTTTATCAACAGGAAAGCATTAACCTAGTGGGAAAGACTGACCACTGAGGAGAAGCACTCAGGCCTCACACACTACAGAAACAGATTACACCTTTCCTTTTTTATGTGGCTCCTCACTGCCAGTGTTTTTTAAGATTCGCTCTTCAATTTCATGCCAACCAGCTGTGCAGAAGCCAGTGCACAGCTTGTTAGTTGAGGTTTAAGGAATTACCCACGTCATCTTGCCAGGTGGAGTCCAGCTTGCTGAAAAGAGCTTGCTGTTACATCTTCATCCTCATCATTCTGTTGCTCCCTAAATCTCTCTGTCATTTTAACTTCCTTTATCTCTATTATCTCAGTAAATAACACAGTTTTGTGTTTTGCGCCATCACACACACACACACACACAAAATATGTTGTATTTTCCCCATCCACCCCTCTTTTTCTCTCCTTCTTCCCTTCATTTCCTCTCCCTTCTCTGTCACATTCAAAAACACATTACTGCAATATGACTGCAACAAATAAATACTAATCCTGCATATTAAAATATTGAATAAAAACATTATCACAGAAGTCACTGCATCTTCTCTATTCTCTCCTCTCTCTAATCTTTTCCCCCCACATTTCTCTCTGGCTCCCCTCATCTCTACTTTCATCTCCCCTTTTCTCCGCCTCCTCTGCCTCTTTTCTCAGCAGGATGACTATCGGCAAATCGAGTGAGGCAGGATTAATTGTAATCCAATGTCTATTACTGCCAGTGCTGCTTAGCTCAAGCCAGTGCTGTAGGCGAGGAGGAGCGATAGAGGGGGGGAGGCAAACAGAGAGGAGGGGAGTATAAAGGAGAGCGAGAGGGAGAAAGAATATGACGAGTACCAAAAACAGACTGTACCCTGCTGTCAGCCAGGATGACCAGACTGTCCGTGCCTCTGACATTTCCCCCTTGTCTCAGCACAATCTCAGGCCTCCTGCTGAATAACACCCCTTCCACCTCTTCACACACACAAATAAACACCCACAACACCATGAGGACAGCAACACACCAAGGGCGAAACATCCAAGACCTCTAGAGGCAGATCAGGACAAACCATCACCTGCGTAAAACACTTAAGCTACCTGAACCGAACCAACTCCATCTGCTGATGACTCTGTTATGTGACTGAAAGCTCTGAACAAAGTGGACTTTAACAGGAATTGCCCTGTCATGTACTGTTTCATGCGGGTGAGGTATTTCAATTCTGAAATATCCGCCAAAACATGGACTTATATAGAGTTATTACAAGTGAAATATGTTTTATCATGTGATGCAGACAAATAATAATGTAATACATTTATGGTAAATTAATAATATGAGAATGGAAACTAAACAAAAAGGCAAGATGTGTCATATATTCACAATGTAGACAATGATGTAAAATATGCTAAACAACTAAACAATGAACCTCTTGGATATAATAATGTTAAAGAGAAAATTATCCCCTCTCCTTGGTTACAATTTGTACCAAACAATGACAATGATATTTATGATTTTGACTTAAGTCTCCTAAAAGTCTACTTCTAAGTTGATTATGTCATTTTTACTATACTCTTATATACACATCTGTACTTGATCCTAACATGTGGTTTTCAGTTTCATAAAACAGTTGTTGTTTCTTTGACCCATGACTATTTCCTAACTGTTTCCTAACTGCAGGTTTAGTATTAAAACCATGAAGACGAACACCTTCTGACTTCAAAACGTACTTATTCTAATCCAAATCATTATCTTCTCCTAAACCTAACCACGTAATCTGCCATAACCTTCACCACATGTTTATTATAATAATGCCTGCTGCCACAGGGATGCTATCAAGAGACATTCTTATGGGTCGTATCAGAGGGTAGATTGGAGGACTTGTATTTAATGGTGCCATCTACCTACAGTAAACCACTAAACTAAAGTCTGGAGCCCTGATATTAAATGCAATGAGAAATCATGTGATGTTGAGTTTTGAGAGCACTTCGTCTCATCCACAGGTGATTTTGACATCTGCTGTGATGTGCTCACAGGTTGTAGCATCACCTGGTGCTATCAGGAGCAAAACGTTCACACCAGATCACTGCTGAGTAATGACTGCTACCCAGAGACTGACCCACTCTCCCTCCCTCCTCTATTAAATTCCACTTAAGATTAATGTGGATTTAAAATGCACCCAAAGCGATAAGAAAACAGGGAAACGTTTAGGAACAGAAAGAAAATGGACTGTATGTGAAGGAAGGGAGCACGGTGCGGTGCCCTATAAACTATAACTGAATTTTTATAAAAATGTACAGGCAGCATGATCTTTACATCTCATGCTGTTGGTCAGTTGTTTGTTGTTCACCTCCTAATAATACACATACAGTATATAACTGACAAGGCGACTGCTAGTGACTAGATTGAACAGGAGACTCTGCATTACCTTTGGCAGTGTTGGGTGAGAAAAATGGATCAGAAAATAACAAAAAGCACAGCCTGAAGCTAGAGGAAGTGTTGGCACCATGCAGTCAGCAGTAAGAGAAAAGGCTCGCACAAACCCCTGTGTCAACAAAAAATATATCAACAAATATTGTTTAAAAAAAAAAGAAAAGAAACTCAATTGAGTGGTGGAAGATGGAATAGGGACACAGGGAAAACAATCCTTCCTTTAAGGGCCTCTGCGGAGCAAAAAGGGCAACTGCAAGCAAGCAAAACATCAAGTAAATAGGTGAACATGTGGGTAGGTGACATTGCAGATTCTTGAGGAGATGCTCAGCACCTAAATGTATATATATTTCATTGGAAAATTAGGGAAAATAACTGCTGTACAGACACGTCCATTAGTAAAAGCCAGCTCCTGTAAGGATAAATAACTATTCAAGTAATGTATGGGAATCAACCTAGCTGTAGCACAAGACTCAAAATCAATCAACTTCACTCTGTGCAGCTTTCTCTCTCTCTCTCTGCTCTGTTATGTTACACTCCGCCCTTCAGGCAGGCCATTAGTCTTCTGAAATTACAATAAATAAGAATACTGAAACGTACGAGTAACATAAACTGACCCTCTTTGATTGGTTAGGGCAAGCATTAGTTAAAACCCTTTACAAGGGAATATCTTTGCACAGCTTCAGGGCCGCTCATTGAGTCTTAGGTGTTGTAAGTTTCTGAGCATATTTAAACTAAAATATGTAACATAATGTAGCAAAGGAAGGATATATAAGTTTTAGATGAGAAGTTCAAAATTTGGAGCTACAGAGCAATGTTAATTGGCATAGCTTCTTCTTCCTAGTTTTCTTCTTCTATACCTATTGAATTATAGTTCCCGAATGGCAACAGCAGTCTCATGAAATAGCACCATAATGGTGACAGCTGGCACACTGGATCTTACACACTGAGAAAACTCAAAAAAACAACAAAAAAACAACAACATCCATTTATGATGATGGATCCACCATGGTTTGGTATTGTTGAGGCGTAAAAGTAATTTAGGTGGATCAGTGCACACAAACTGCTGTAGGTGGCAAGGTTAGTTAAGCAACCATGGTTTGTATGATAAAAGTGGTTAATGTTATTAAAAGTTATGTTCACACTTAAATGTTGCTCTCTTGTTAAAAAGTCTGAGGTTTTGTCACCCATCCAACCGCCTCCGAATGTTGATAAGCTAGTGTGAGCTTCAGGATCCAACTCACTTTTAAACCATAAATTGTAGTTTTTGCCTCTCTGTGTACAAGATAATCAGCTGGAGACAACATGTTAACTGAGAGCTTTAGAGATAATGTGGGTATTTCAATGTTGGAGAGAGAGAGAGAGCCCCACTCACAGTTTTCCCTTGCTTCCAGGCTTTATGTCATGGTAAGATAAGCTGGCTGTGGTGCTGTAGTTCCTTCTTAACATCCCGATATGAGTTCTTTCGATCTCCTCATCTAACTGTAAGCAAGAACATGAACAAACATATTCCCAAGATATTAAATTATTCCATTAACAGCTTTCTATGTTTTTAGTGGCATTTTTAAATGTGTGATACAAAATGATTCATTTCTAGAAGCTAGTTCTTCAAATCTTTTGCTGTCGACATGCAGCAGTACAACAGTTGGCTACCAAATGGATAAATGGATAAAGTTAACTGAGTTAAGTTCAGCTGACTTAACTCGATTAAGTGGTACTTGTTTGTTTGTGTGTGTGTGTGTGTGTTTGTGTGCTGTTCATTGTAAGCATCATTATTAGAGTTTGTATAGTCCAATTACAGTGTTCACAAATTCACAATTGCACACAAGTTAATTTCTGCAACAAATGAGAAGATGTAGTAGAATTGTATATGATTCTACTATAACACATATAATAGACATATAATGACCCTATAGTGAGCCTTCCTTCCAGTACAGTGTAGTGCAACTTCAGTGTTAATGTTACTTTATTGAATTTGTTCATGCAAAATGATATATGTTGTTCTACGTTCGGCCTCTGTGTTGATGCCAGTAACTATATTATTATTATTATTAACAGAATGAGGTAGTTATAGTTCTGGGTGTGTGATTATTCATCTGCATTGTACACATGTATAAACACACTGGTTAAAAACATGCATCTTTCTTCTCAAGGAAACTCTTTCAAATAATCAGTGAGAGAGTTAGATAGGGATAAACAGGAGAAGGTGAAATGGTGGGAAGAGAGGGAAAGAAAGGAGCACAAAGCCCCTAAAAGAGAAATCAAGTAATGGAGAAAAGGGGGGTAATGCTGTGTAAAGATAGGGATGTGTAGAAAAGGAAGGGGAGACAGATTGGAAGACAGTAAGAGAAAGAAAGAGGTGAGCAGGACAGACAGAGAGTGATTGAAAAATAAAGGTACAGTGGAGGCATTGCAGGCATGGCTGCCCAGGTCTGCGGTTTGTTAAATAGCTTTTTGATGGAATTGGTAAAGCAGCGAAGTCTCTGACACTGTTAGCTGACACGTCAGAGCCAGAGAGAGAGAAGGAGAAAGAGAAAGAAGAAAGAAAAGAAAACAAAAGATGCAGGTTGAAAGCAAAAAGAGGAATTCAGAGGGAGTGGAATAGAAGGACCAACATGTTAAAATGTTAATTTTGATATTTTACTATGGAGTCATTGTGCCCTCAGGAGGTGACAAGTGTTATAACACTCCTCTGTTGTGTCTGCAACATCCTGTGGCTCTTCTGAACAGGATTCCTTTTGGGTTTTTCTGTTTAAACTCTATGTTATCATATTTTCTATTGCAGTTTACTATCTATTAGGTACAAATGTTCAACTGCATCAGAATCATCAGAATGGAAAAAGGAAGGTGATTTAAATGACTTTGAACTGACTTTCACTGGTTGCTGAATGATTGTTGGTGCCAGATGGGCTGGTCTGAGTGTTTTAGAAACTGCCCATGTACAAGAGCATTTTACAGAGAATGTGTGTGAAATAGAAATAGAAATATAGAAAATATGCAGTGAGCAGCAGTTGTCTGCAGGAAATATCCTCGTTTCAGAAGTGCTTTCCTGGCCCACTTTGGATCCTTGGTACTAACTGGGCATATATGTCACAGCCTACCTGAGTATCATTGCTGACCATGTCCACTCCTTGGATGAACATAGTCTAGCATGGATAACGCACAGGAGAATGGTATAGATCCATTAGTTAGTAAGCACTGTGACATTTTTTGGTGGGCAAGCTCCTCAACTCGTCACTAACACTGGCTACCAAGTTTTACCAATGTGATGAATGAATGAATGAAATACAATTTCATTTGAATATGTAAAGTCACTCTTTCTCTAGGACCTAGTGTGTTATGTAAAGATGTCTTATCATGGTTTTATTGGATTTAATTTTATTTAATGATTCATGGCTCAAACTTGAAGTTTAATCATGAACCAACTGATACTTTCAGTAAAAAAAACAAAACAAACTATGACTAATGTGGTTACACAATAAGAGAAGGGCTTGTGCTAATCAGCCTCAAGGCCGATCATCAAAACTGCTTGTGTTGGTGTTTTAGATGTTTTAGATAGATACATGTCTAAAAGGACAAATATTAGGAGTAGAAAAATCATGTTTTTACTCATTTCTTAACCTTCATTTTTAATGCATTTAGAAAGTCGGGAGAAAAACATCCTAACATTATTCGTTAGTTTCCTCATGTCTGATTAACATCAGAGGACCATATCAAATTGTAGACCCATCCACGTCCAATAGAGACAATATTCAACCTCACCTGATACGAAGTATCAACATTTTACTCATTGCTTCAGATCCTTTCATTTATCTTCACCTTTTACTGTCAGTAGCAGCTGGTATCAGAGGAAACCTCCCATTAGATCTATTTCTACATCAACTCTGGCGTAACAAGATGATATTTTCACTGCACATAGGCTGAACTGAACATGTTTGCATCCAGTTTTCCTCTTTTTTTGCCTCCAGTTAACACTGTGATGTAATGATGAAATTGACAGTAAAGTAAAGTAAAATGTCTGTGTGTTAAGCTTTCTTCTTAACATATAGACATCACAGCTGTGATCTCATCTCTAGAGCTTTATGCTTGTATCATAAATCTGTGCATTGTCATCAGGATAGAGGAATAGAGAAACCAGATTTCCCCAAGTAGATTTCACTTAGAAAACATTGATTTCTCAGCCACATATACACATTACTGCCTGCATATTTTGATTTCTGATAACCTGAGTAACTAAGTTACTTATAATAGCATGTAAACACCCTGAATGTACCGGTTAAAACATGATGTGTAGAATAAATGCTTTCATGAGAATAAAATAGGTACAAGAATAATAATACATTAAAAAAAAGTTGTAAACTTTAGACTGTAAACTGTATTAGACTGATGTGTGATTTCTGGAAAAGCTTTTGGACAAACATTTGGAATATGACTTCTTACAGTTGTTACCACATTCTGGTTTTATCAGGATTTTACCTGGATGTTTTTGAGCACGTACAGTACCGAGGATGTGTTAGTATAATTACTGTCACTTTACCTTTACAGTTTTCCCCAGGGAATCAAGAGGCTGCAGAACTGCCATGCACAAAGGTTCTTTGATGTGAGCTGTCAATCTTGTTGAGAGCAACAGGAATCATATTTTACAGACACTGAAAACTCTTTACAT